>CM065704.1:45767140-45774640 GCA_017654935.2 Phymorhynchus buccinoides | reverse complement strand
ATCCATCTTTGCCATATCTTCAATTATCTTGAATGAAAATTGAAATGTGTTTCTTTCGCAGCTGTCGATCTTAATGGTATTATATGGGAACCACATGGTTGACAGGATGTGTGTGTGTCTGTAATGTGTGTGTGTGTGTGTGTGTTGGTGTTACTCTGTGTGTGTGTGTGTGTGTGTGTGTGTGTGTGTGTTTGTATTTGGTATTTGGTATTTGGTATTTTATAGTCACAGAAGCGTCTCTGTGAAATTCGGGTTGCTCCCACCCGGAGAGTGCGTCGCAGCCAGAGGAGTTGCCACAGGGACCTTGGTTTATTGTCTCATCCGAGACTGCACGTGTGTTCGTTTGTGCGCCGCGCACGCAGGTTTCGTTCGTGCGTGTGTGTATATGTGTGTGAGCGCAAACGTGCGCGTACGTGCGTGTGTGCGTGCGTGTGTGCGTGCGTGTGTGCGTGCGTGTGTGTGTGTGTGTGTAAGTGTGCTTGTTTGTGTGTGTGTGTGTGTGTGTGTGTGTGTGTGTGTGTGAGTGCGTGCATGTACGTGTTTGTGTGCGTGCGTGCGCACTATTCCCTACCGCCTGACTGACGGCCGCGAATTTCAAATTCAAAATGGGTTTCTGTAAAACAAAGAAGTTCCGAATCTCACTGTTCGGCGTGTTTCACGGCCTTTTCACGGCACAGTCGTCAAAACTACTGTGAAATATGGAAGTGTTCCAAACTATGCAATTATTCGGTGACTGTAATAACCTTTATTTCGAGAACCAATAATCCATGTGGAACTGCCATTCTTCCGCAAAAGCTTGAAGAGACGAGTCTTAGGCCACACCTCTTTTGACATAGTCATTTACACGGGTCTTTAAAGACCCACAGAGCCGGCTGGATTAAGTCCCCTGGTTTTTTCTGGGTCGGTGTGGCCAACATTCGTATGCGATCGAGGCTGCTCTTTAAAGTGATGTCTCGTTTTCGTGCAAGAGGCAATTTGTATGGGAGCAACACTTGGTCAACATAAAATTTTACCAGCTATAAGAGGGAAAACGGGTGAAAACCGTGATTTTGACACGTGACGTACTGGGTCATTAATAAGTAGCATGATATGTTTTCTGTGGTTTCAGTGTTTCTGCACGTCGTCATCACAGACAACTGGGGGGCCTCCACCGTCATCTGCCACCAGCCCATCACCGTCACACCACGCCTCCCCCCTCCCTCCCCAACCACCCCTCCACCACCACCACCCTCCTCTCACGATGCTGTTTCTCCCCCTCCCCATTATTTGCCCTCTCCTGATCTGAGGAACGGCAACTTATCTTCGAGGAAGAGTGTCGGCAGGGATGGTCGCATCAATGGCACCGTTGGCTTTGGCAGTGTTGTCAGTGTCCATGGCAGTGTCAGAGGCAGTGGTGACAGCGCCACTGACACCAATATTACTGTCATTGCCAACGCTACTGACACTGCCAACATTACTGTCACTGCCAGAGAGAGTGACACTGCCATTGGGCAGATTGAACAAATGTGAGTATACTGAGAAGCAAGTGTTGTAGTATAATGTGTATGTGTGTGTGTGTGTGT
Organism: Phymorhynchus buccinoides; assembly: GCA_017654935.2. Classification (NCBI taxonomy): domain Eukaryota; kingdom Metazoa; phylum Mollusca; class Gastropoda; order Neogastropoda; family Raphitomidae; genus Phymorhynchus; species Phymorhynchus buccinoides. The sequence goes on along the minus strand of CM065704.1, from coordinate 45,773,078 downwards.
GTGTGTGTGTGTGTGTGTGTGTGTGTGTGTGTGTGTGTGTGTGTGTGTGTGTGTGTGTGTGTGTGTGTGTGTGTGAATGCCAGAGAGAGTAACAGTGCCATTGGGCAGATTAAACAAATGTGAGTAGACTGCGAAGCAAGTGTTGTAGTATATATATATATGTGTGTGTGTGTGTGTGTGTCACTATGTGTGTGTGTGTACCACTGTGCGTTTGTGTGTGTGTGTGTGTGTGTGTTTCACCCTCCCTGTCTTTCTCCCTCTTCTGTCTTGTGTCTCTGTGTCCTTGTTCTTCTCTGCATTCAGTGTCTCTCTCCGTCATTGTCCCATCCGGTGATGTACTCTTCTTCTCTCTCTCTCTCTCTCTCTCTCTCTCTCTCTCTCTCTCTCTCTCTCTCTCTCTCTCTCTCTCTCTCTCTCTCTCTCTCTCTCTCTCTCTCTCCTCTCTCCTCCACTTTGTCTTTGTGTATGTCTCTGTATATATGTTTAAGTGCGTGCACATATGTGAATGTATGTTGCTCTCTCTCTCTCTCTCTCTCTCTCTCTCTCTCTCTCTCTCTCTCTCTCTCTCTCTCTCTCTCTCTCTCTCTCTCTCTCTCTCTCTCTCTCTCTCTCTCCTCTCTCTCTCTCTCTCTCCTCTCTCTCTCTCTCTCTCTCTCTCTCTCTCTCTCTCTCTCTCTCTCTCTCTATGTGCGTGCGTGCCTGTGTTTCTTTGCCTGTGCATACGCCTGGATCCGTGTGTTTAATAATTGTGTACGGTTGAACAAAATTGCGATTGAAAAATAAAAGAAGAAAAATAAAACAAAGAATCCCCCTTCCGCTCTCTTGCAAGTTTCCAATGACCCCAAGACATGCCAACCATATTGTTTTGGAGTGCGTCATGACTCAGTTTGGAACGTGATGGCATCATACTTCCATGACTCAATGCGTGCATTACAAATTAGAACAAGGGCGTCGCCGAGCGGCAGACATGTCCGTCACCAGCAATGCCACGCACTTGCGACACCCCGTAGAGTGTCACATCCTAACACAAAATTGGAAGGGATTCTGTCTTCTAGTTCACGAGATACAGCTTGAAGAAGAAACATATAGCGCAAAGAAGGAAATTTCGGTTTTCAAGGTCACACTTCAAGGTCAAGGTGAGCATGGTGATAATTTATGCTTGGATGTTTTCTTCTCTAGGGTATACAGTACCACACACAATCTGAAGCGCTTCTGTCAAGTACCAATGTGGAAAATATGGCTTAAAACCCAATGTGTAGACCCCTACCACTTTCAAGGCCTACGGATCGCCCGGACCGTGACCTTGACCTTGATCGGTATACCACCATCAGAACGGGCATAAGCCAAAGTACCTGCATGCTAAATTTGAAGACTCTAACACTAACGGTGTGGGAGTTATGGCCCCTGAAAGATTTTCGGTTTTCAAGGTCCTACGCCAAGGTCAAGGTCACGACGGCAATATGGTTTGCGCGGATGCCTTCCTCTCATGGTGACACACCAGCACACACAATTTGACGTGATTCTGTCAACCCGTTCGAAAGATATCCTTGGGACAGACAGAAGGAGAAAAAAATGACCCTCCGATTTTCAGGCTCCAGCGATCTTTTTGACCTTGACCTTGACCTTGATCGGTATGCCATCATCAGAACGGGCATAAGCCAAACCACCTTCATACCAAGTTTCAACATCCTATGTTGATCGGTGCCCGAGATATGGCTAAAAATAGATTTTCGGTTTTCAAGGTCGTACGTCAAGGTCAAGGTCACGACGGCAACATGGTTTGCGCCGATCTCTTCCTATTAAGGAGGCACACCTTCACACAAAATTTGACGCGATTCGGTCAAGCGGTTCGGGAGATATCCTTGGGACAGACAGAAAAAAAAAAGAAAAAAAAAATACAAACCATCCCATCGCAATAGTCCGTCTGGTGACGGACTAACAAACAAAAATACAAACCAGCCCATCGCAATAGTCCGTCTTCGGTGACGGACAACAAACAAACAAACAGACAAACCAGCCCATCGCAAAGTCCGATCACCTTCGGTGACGGACAATGACAAGCAATATTTCATGTCAGATATTGCTATGTTGCATGGAATGTTATGAGTGTGTGTGTGGGTGTAGATTGTGTTTGAGTACTTGGCACAAGAATGTTTTAATCTCATGCAGCGTGACTCAATGTGACTGAAGATGGGTGTTACTGAAGTGACTCGGGTTGTTGGGTTAAACACCCACCAGATCACGTGTCAAAATCACGTGTTTCACGTGTTTTCCCTCTTATAGTTGATAAGAAATCTTGCTTTGAACACACACATACACTCTCTCTCTCTCTCTCTCTCTCTCTCTCTCTCTCTCTCTCTCTCTCTCTCTCTCTCTCTCTCTCTCTCTCTCTCTCTCTGTTCTTGTCCCTCCCTCCCAATCGATCAATCAATCAATCAATCATTTATTGTCCCAATCTCATTAAAACAAGGAAATTTGTCTTGCAATCGATCAATGCAAAAAACAAAAACACAATAAAATGCAACAAGTGCAACGCCGAGCATCTGCAAAGTCCCCTCGCAGCATCGCCGAGCTACTCCGAAATCGGAATGTGTCGGCTGTACACACAGCGGGGAGACCATTGAGAACTGAAAACAGGACTGAATAGGTTAGAAAAACTGTGGGCCTGTGACACAAAGGGCCTAGGGCACAATGGGTAATGTAAAACTAAATACATCAGTGGATAGCTTGCATCTTGGCAAAGTAGTATACCAAATTTGATGATGATAGACTGAATAGTTTTTGAGAAAAACGGACGAATAGCCGGACGGAGGTACGCCGGACGGACGGACGGACCAGACAGAAACAATAGCTCCCCGAACCTTCGGCTCGGGGACTAATAAATGCGAACAGCCTAATAGGGGTGTCTGTACACGTGAGCACCCCCACCCCCACCACGGCAACAGAGCGGCAGGCCAGTGACAATATAACTTGCCCTCCCTCTCCCTATCTCCCTCCGTGTTCCCCGCTGATTTGCCTAGCAGTTGGAGTTCATTGATGCGATGGCTTGGAGTCAAAACGGACTATCTTTAGATAGTCAATTGACGTATTATTGAACTTATTACAAAAACTAATAACTTGTGTCAAACAATGACTGCAGAAATATAAAAAGGGGGTTTTGCTTTTTATATTTCAGCAGTCTATTTTTGATGCATGTCATTAGTTTTCGTAATAAGTTCAATAATATGTCAATGGACTTTCTAAAGATAGTCCGTTTTGACTCCAGGCCATCGAATGTGCATTACTCATTTCTTAGTCTGTGTTAGAGTTACTTGGGGCTCATTTTGTGCTTGTGGTTGTTGCTGGAGGTCTCCCCCCCCCCCCCCCCCCCCCCCCCCCCCCCCCCCCCCCCCCCCCCCCCCCCCCCCCACACACCACATACTTCAGCCAGTTGTGATCAATGGTGAGAAGGAGGCTTCAGGCTTGAGGCCAAAGTCAATACTCACTTCACAGACACATTCCTTACTACACTTTACCAGACTATCTGGATGGAAAAGGTGGAAAATAAAAGTAAGGAGAGAGAGAGAGAGAGAGAGAGAGAGAGAGAGAGAGAGAGCAGGCACACAGACAGACTTAACAGTAACAGACAGTTAATCCACTCATTTCAAATGCAGACTGACAATTCTGAGGATTTATCTATTGTTTTAAAATCGTCTGGCTCCCGTAATCACCAGAGAGAGAGAGAGAGAGAGAGAGAGAGAGAGAGAGAGAGAGAGAGAGAGAGAGAGAGAGAGAGAGAGAGTGAGTAGGCAAGGCCTATTCTTTCAAAAGAGATAGGGATGAGAGGAGAGAGAGAAAGAGAGAAGGAAAGAGAAGAGGGGTGGCGACGGACAAACAGACAAAGAGAGAGAGACAGACAGAGAGAGAGAGACAGACAGACAGACAAACAGATAATGTTCAGACGCATTAATGGTTTCCCTCTGCATAATTTCTGGTTCCCATCCAGTCCCTGTTCTACCCTTTTCTGTCCACTTACAGTGTTTGTCTGCCCGCGGTGCCCCTCCCCCCCTACCCCCCCACACACACCTGACAAAGCACACTGAGATGCCACGTTTGCCTTTCTTAAATACTTAGTTCTGCATACATACACCAAACGTGCGCGCAAGCATGCATACGTGCACGCATGCGAGCACACACACATGCCCATACACTCTCTCTGTCTCTCTCTCTGTCTCTCTCTCTGGCACTCTCTCTGAGACTCTCTCTCTCTCTCTCTCTCTCTCTCTCTCTCTCTCTCTCTCTCTCTCTCTCTCTCTCTCTCTCTCTCTCTCTCTCTCTCTCCAAGTTTTCTCTCTCTCCCTCCTCTCCCTCTCCCCCCTCACTCTCACACACAAACACACGCGCGCGCGCGCATGGCATGCGCGCACTTGCTGTTCATTTGGCTAAAGTGTCCATCGTGGTGTGGGTGTGGGTGTGTGTTCTGTGTGTTGTTTCAATGCATGTTGCATGAGCCTGTGTTGTGTTTGTCCCCTTTTCAAGAGGTGTGTGTGTGAGAGAGAGGACATCAATAATGAATTCACCCAACGGTTAACTGCTTTCTTTACAAACGAACGAAACAAAAGCAAGCAAGGCAAGGCAAATTGTTTATTTCATACCCACTTGGGGCACAGAAATATAAAACAAAGCACACACATATTTAAGCACTCAAACATCAAAACAGAGTGATGTCTATACTAATTACTATCAGAAACGACAAACAATATCAACAAGTAGAAATGTAACATCATGGACAAATATACTTGTACCATAATATAAAAAGAACAAGACAGTACATGTGACATTTTATCCATATAAATAATCGAAAAGAACTGTTTATAGCTGTAACGAAGTGCTTACAGTTTAATCAAAAGTTATTTCTCGAGACAAGCAAAGCACTAAATTTATACGCATTTGGTCGCACAAAAAAGTACCGCGGAAGATATCTATTTCTTTCAACGTTGAAAAAGGGACAAACAAACAAATAATGGAACTCATCTGCCACATCATGTACATTGCACTTTTAACTGATTCTTTCAATTCTGGGTATATTATCATAGCGTAATTTATTTACTGGCAAGTTATTAGTTCTCAAGAATGGCGAAAAGGCACCCTGTAGTATGCAGTTCCAGCAGACATGTGAGAGAGTACAGAATGCAGTGAGTGTGACTTGTGAACAGCACAGTTGTGCCGTTCTTGTTACTGTCATTAGCTCCCCCCGTGGGGATACCGGGGGGGTCTTTTGTATAAATAGTTCCCCCCACCTTCTGGAAGTGCTGTGCTTGTAACGTTCCTCTAATCTGTCACTCTCTTTGACTCTGCCTTTTCCCTTTGCTTACTGTCATCTACTATCTTTCTGCCTTACCACCGGTCCATTCTCCTGCCCTTTTTTCACGAAACTCTTTCAAAAACATTTCCTCCTCCAGCCGAAGTCGGACTTGCTGGGCCTAACTATTTCTTAGTTAGGCGCATAACAGTACAATGACGCATCTGCGCTCATACTTGACAGGAAACTGTCTGAGCGATCGAAGAAGAAAAAGAAGTGTCATTAGCAGCCGCAAAGCGAAGCTGTTATATTTTTTTTAGTGATGTCTGTTTGTTTTTCCTGGCTGACTGACAATGTAAGTTTTATTTTAATTTATTTTATCTTTTGGTAATTGTTATATTCTAGTCACAGAGACTTATATCTGTGAAATTCGGGCGGCTCTCCCCCCCCCCCCCCCCCCCCCCCCCCCGTATGTATGTTAATGCCATAACCTTTGAATGGAGGAAACTTGGACCCTCGAAATTGTACATGCGGTAGGGTTAGTTAGGATATCTAGGCCAAGTTTGAAAATGAAGGTCATTGGTCAAAATGTCAAGGTCACTGGAGCCGAAAGTGCATCCGTGGGGCTGGTGAGGTAGTGTATTCACGCTGCACTTT
>CM065704.1:45759640-45762140 GCA_017654935.2 Phymorhynchus buccinoides | reverse complement strand
GACCCTCTAAAAGAATGTGTAGGGGGTCCCAGGGATGCACTAAAAAAAATATTTTTAGCATTCGCAATGCCACTGGGACCCTCTATCTCGCCTCTTGGACCTCTATACTGTAATTGAAGGAGTCCCCGGGACCCCTTGTTTTGCGGGACGATTGTGAGCCCTGATTTAGAGCTGCAGCCAAAGGGATTGGTTGGCCTCTGGGGACCCGGAGCTGACGTGTCCCATGGAATGACCAGCTGCTGTTGCCGTACTCGACCACCCTTGGGGACCTTCCCCAAACGCCAGCTGTTCTCAAATCCCTTTGGCCGAGAGAGTGGGGATGTATCCTTAGCAAGGCATCTCCACGATAAACACAAATTGTAGCCCAGCCATTCGGAATAGCATCTGACCTCTCTGCTATCTGGCAGTCATTGTCGGAAACGACTGACTGGCATACATACAAAAAAACAACCTCGGCGACCCCCCCCCCCCCCTGATGAATTGAACAAGAACAAGAACAAAAATGCTATTGTCGTAAGAAAACCAGAGGTTTTGTGGGACGCAAATTGTAAGGATTGTGATTGTTGGTCCAACCCTTCACAGACCCTTTCAATTGCGTTCCCTTGCCTCCCTGTCCGGGTTTGTCGTGGATTCCGAAGGGAGGGTGTGTGTGTGTGTGGGGGGGGGGGGGGTACATGCCAGTGAAAGGCAGGATGCGGAGGTTGGGGATGGTTACGGACGTAGAAAATGACGGTAATCAGAGGAGCTAATGACGTAGCCCGCCCCGATGATGTCATGGTGCCACCAACGGCGTCTGCTGACCGCTAGCCTGTATTGTCTGACTGTCTGTTTGTCCGTCCTCTGTCTGTCTGTTTGAATGGAAGCCCCAACTGTCATTGAATGACTAATTCAAGACCGTCCGTCTGTCTGTCTGTCCTCAATCTGTGTGTCTGTCTTGAGTCTTATCTGTGTGAATGGAACTGGTTTAAACGAATTTTTAAAAAATTAAGAATCACATAGTAAAGCAGCAAGCTTAAACTGTAAAGCTTTTACAAGGCGCTCAAACACAGGTAGATTATACATATTGGCTGCCACAAGTAGAGACTGGAACAGAACATGATAATGAAAATGATAACATACAAAATGTGCACGAACAAGCAAGGAACAACAGAACTAACAAGTGCAACGCCGAGCGGCTGCAAAGTCCTCTTGCAGCATCGCCGAGCTACTCGGAAATCGGAATGTGTCGGCTGTACACTTACATCAAAACGCATCAAACAGCACGTAACTGCATAAGAACGCATCAGAACAGCACGTAACTGAATAGTTTTTTTTATATATAGCCTTGGGGTTCGGACCCGTGATTAAAGCGCGCGCGATCATGCGCACACGAGGGCACAGAAAAAATCATGACAACTGTGTTATTGTCATATTCATATTCATCAAGAAATGTGAAAAAACTGCATTGAAATACATGCAAAACTTCGCGAGATATTAGCGATTATGTGTTTTGGGGGTTGAACCCCGTAACTGGCGCGACCTTGACCTTAATGTAAAACTAAATACATCAGTGGATAGCTTGCATCTTGGCAAACTAGTATACCAAATTTGATGATGATAGACTCAATAGTTTTTGAGAAAAACGGACGGAGGCACGGAGGCACGCCGGACGGATCAGACAAAAACAATAACTAACAAGAACATTGAAATTGAAATTCAGTCTTATCTGTGTGAATGGAGTTCCGAAGTGTCATCGAGTCTCCGACTCAAGCAATTACTTTTGCTGACCGTTCGCTGTCTGTCTGTCTGTCTGTCTGTCTGCCTGTGTCCGGGATGTCTGTCTGTCTCTCTGCCTGTGTCTGTCTTGAGCTGAGTCTACCTGTCTGAATGGATACTACTTCTTGCCCACACGAAAGGGCAATTATTGTATGCCCGAACTGCTCATGCCACCTAGCGGCGAGTCAGGGGCAGATAATTTTCTGTGGCTATATATATACTACTACTTCATGACGGGCAAGGGCGATAATCCGAAGTAGGTGGCGTTCGCATCGCAGGGCACGAGACAGGGGCAGAGAATGGCTTTTGCTGACTTTGGGCGTATTGTCTGTCTCTCTGTCTGTGTGTCTGTCTGTCTGTCTGTCTGCATAACTCTGCGTGTGAAATGAATAGAAGTCCCAATTGCCATTGATTGACTATGGGAGGACAAGAGTTAGGGTGGGTGGGGGGGGGGGGGGGGGACTCGTGGAGTTTGTGTGGGGCGGGGTGGGAAGGGGTGGGGGCGATTCGTTTTGGGACAAACTAGCTGACTATAAGCGGAGACGGAAGGGAGTGGGTGTGTGTCAATATCCCATTGTCTTTGTTGTTTCCCTTTCTTTCACTGTTCGTCCTCTAATGTAGGTATCTTTTAAGGTCTTGAGGCAGTCTGTTTTTTATTTGTCTGTACTTTTTTCTTTGGATATTGTCTCTGCTCTGTCTCTGTCTCTCTCGACATTGTGCCTCTCTCTCTCTCTCTCTCTCTCCG
>CM065704.1:45744640-45754640 GCA_017654935.2 Phymorhynchus buccinoides | reverse complement strand
CTAGGCGTTGCGCTAGTCATCCATAAAACAAAGGCACGTGCAGGTCTTTTAGTGGTTTTCAGACATGGAAGAGACAGTATCACTATAATGAGGGAGGCAACTGCTAGGTTTGGAGGATGGAGTTATGATGCAATGTTAAGTTGCTGGCACCAGGTCTGTCATCTGATCTATGGAATTTCCCCGTGAGGATACAGGGGGTCTTTCGTAGAAATAGTTCCCCCACCTTCTGGAAGTTATGTGCTTGTAACTTCCTTTAATCTGCCACTCTCTTTGACTCTGCCTTTTCCCTTTGCTTTCTATCATCTACTATCTTTCTGACTTATTGGCCCATTCTCCTGCCTTTTTTCAAAAACATGTTCCAAATAAGTTTTCTCTTGAGCTCCTCGCTGAAAACCGGACACATAATATTATGTACCTTACCCATTATGGCCATATGGCCTGGGAACGCAGAAGACGAAGAAGAAGAAGATCTATAGAATAGAATGAGAATACAGAATGGTAGAGGCGGAAAGTAAGAGAGAGAGAGAGAGAGGGGGGGGTGGGGGGAGAGAGAGAGAGAGGGGGGGGGGGGGGTCCAGAGAGAGGGGGGGGGGGGGGGGGGGTGAGGGAGAGAGAGAGAGAGAGAGAGAGAGAGAGATGGGTGTGTCATGTATAATGGATGCCTTTTTAAGCTGAGCGGAAGGGGAGAGTCATGTCGAAGTTAAGGGTCACAGATCAGGTTTACAGAGGAGACAGGTTGAACGAGTTTTGTTGGTCTGGTTCTCTTTGTTGGCATGCATTTTGACAGACGCATACACAGACAGACACGCAGACAGAGACGAAATAATATGTGGGTGGCAGATATGGCCTCAAGTGTGATGATGAAAATAATATTACACATTTTTATTTATCGGATAGTTTTTTTGCTCTTGACCGAAAAGACAAGAAAATAAATGGAGCGAGAACACAATAGATGACTGGCTGTAAAGCGAAGAAGTACTATTAGATCTGTATATATATATGTGTGTGTGTGTGTGTGTGAGAGAGAGAGAGAGAGAGAGAGAGAGAGAGAGAGAGAGAGAGAACGAACGAACGAACGATTTTTTTATAAAGGGTCATAGAATAAGAAATAACATGCTTTTTTGCATCCAGCCCTCTGGGGAGAGAAAACGAAAAAAAGAAAACGAAAACGAAATTTTATTTTACCAGGGAAACATGAGATAAGCAATGCAATGCTTTTTTCCACCCAGCCCTGGGGCAAATAGAACATTCAATAACAAAGTTAACTAACGCATGCAGAAGTAAAAAAGGCAAATGGGTTACACCAAAAAATAAAGAAACGCTTGGGGTAATGACAGGTGAGGGGGGGGGGGGGGGGGGGGGGGGGGGATAAGGGGGAGGGGAGGGTATACTGAAGCATGTCACAACACACATAACACATGAGTAATAATAGTAAAACATAGAAGAGGAAGAAGAAACAGAAAACAAAATTACATTTGATCTTTAAGATTTTGAAATAGAATATTTTGATATGCCTTTTTGAAAGAAATCATGCCAGCTATTTGTTTTAAATTAGACTAGCGCAACGCCGAGTACCGGTAACGCCTAGTAACGGTAACGCCTAGTAACGGTAACGCCAAGTACTGGTAACGCTGAGTACAGCAAATTTGAAGCAATTCGGTTAAGAAACGGCGGAGTTATAAGGCCCCGTTTCCCGTTGGCGCTGCTCTGAGAGTGACGCGCTCTCCCTAGTAACGGTAACGCCTAGTAACGGTAACGCCAAGTACTGGTAATGCTGAGTACAGCAAATTTGAAGCGATTCTGTTAAGAAACGGCGGAGTTATAAGGCCCCGTTTCCTGTTGGCGCTGTTCTGAGAGTGATGCGCTCTCAACGCCAAGTACTGGTAACACTGAGTACAGCAAATTTGAAGATTTGTTTAAGAAACGGTGGAGTTATAAGGCCGCGTTTCCTGTTGGCGCTGCTCTTTAAATTTGCTGCCAGGCTTTGCCCTGGCCACAGCAAGCCTGACAGCAAATTTGAAGCGATTCGGTTAAGAAACGGCGGAGTTATTTGTGAAAAGGTGAAGCGGCGTATATCGCGCGCGTTTATGAATCGATTCGCTTCCGGTTTCGCACACAGATAGTCACCGTCCCCGGTCATCTACCTTCCAAATTCGAAGGCAATCAGTCCAGAAACACCGGAGATACGGGCGTCGAGAGGCCGGTGGATACGCGTTTCGCGCATTTGCCAAGCCGCGCAAATGACACAGCCACCTCGGTTGCCGTTGCCATTAGGGCTCATAGCAAATCTGAAGCGATTCGGTCGAAAAACGGCGGAGTTATAAGGCCCATTTTGTGTTTCACACACACACACACACGCACACACACACGCACACGCACACGCACACGCACACGCACACACACACACACACACTTGTCTTTTTATTATATGATGGCAAAGAGTTCCATAGAGTTCCACCCAGTACGTTAAACTGGTTTTAAAAAGATCAGTTCTGGGTTTGGGGACAAGAATACTGTTTGTATATCTAGACTGGTTGAGCGGAAATCTTTTGATTAAGGTTGCAGGTGCTAAACCGTTTATAATTCTGTACATCATGACTGCTTTATTATACCGAAGCTTATCTGTGAAAGGGTGTTAGCACTACTTGAATCAAAGAGAGTTGATGCACAATCTATGTGAGACTGGATGCATGCGTGGAAGTAATGCTTACGTGCATCAATATTAAGAAAATTCTTTATCTTAGAGAGTTGGAAAACTTTTTGAGATACTCGTTTGCTTAAGCTACTAATATGGGAGGACCAAGTAAGGTTGTAATCCCTGAAACTTTATGGGTGTTGACTTCTTCTACTGGCTTATTGCGAATATATATTGGGGGAATACTACTTGTTATGTTTTGTCGCTTTTGGCGTGACGTTACAATCATATACTTGGGTGTTTTTTTTATCATTTAATGCCATATGATTAAGTTCTGTCCAGTCAAGTAGCTGATCTACGCTTTCTTGTAAACTAAAGGTTAATTGATTGAGATTAGTATGATTTGAATGGATTGATGTGTCATCTGCAAACAGCTCACTAGGGTTTTTAATATAAAGAGGAAGATCATTAATATAAAGCAAAAACAGAAGAGGGCCCAGAACTGATCCTTGTGGTACACCAAAGTGTATAGGTAAAAAAATAGATTTGTTTGTTGCGCAAGAAAACAGACTGTTCACGATTTGAAATAAATGATTTCATGAATTTAAGAACAGAGTTATAAAATTTATACACAGCTAGTTTCCGTAATAATAATTTATGGTTTATCACATCAAATGCTTTTGCGAAGTCTACGAAAATAACACCAGTAAACTTTAAATCATCCAGCAAAATTCATTTGCATGAAGCAAAATTCATCTGTATTAATTTTAGAAATCGGGACTTTACTGGTTTCGTACTGCCTCCGGGCATTGCCTCCAGTATTGTTCCCACCATATTTGTATTTACAAATGTCCCATATGTGTCTGATTCAGACCAAGAGGACGTAAAAATCCATTTTATCTCTCTTTAAATCATCCAGATTTGATAACCATTGATCAACAAGGTTAGTAAGGGCAGTATGACATGAGTGGTTAGATCCGGAAGCCAGATTGGTTTGGATGAATCAAGTCATATTTGGAAATATGGGATGTTATGTATTTATTAAAGTGTTTTTCTAAAGGCTTGGAAAGAACAGAAACAAGCGAAATAGGTCTGTAATTACTAGGGTCAGTTTTATCACCAGAGAGAGAGAGAACGAACCTTTTTTTTATTATTAAGGGATAAGAATAAGAGAGAGAGAGAGAGAGAGAGAGGGGGGGGGAGTGTGTGTAGGGCAGGGGCGGGGGGGTGGGTGGGTAGGCAAATAGCACATAGTCACAGTGGGGGGCGGTCGCTGACACTACCCCACCCCCACCCCCACCCCCCACCCCGTGTCTAGATGTTGGGCATTATTTCAGGTGTAGGTCTAGGCCTAGTCTAGCCAGTGTGGGCGTGCGTGTCGGTGACTGACTCTCACTGCATTTTGATATCGGCTGGGACCGTTGTGGGTCGGTCTGATCTTGCATCGCAGCGCTGCTCAGTCGATTCGCAACTTCACTTGTATTGGGCCGGGGCTCATTGTTACGTCTAGGCTTCAGTCAGTCAGTGACGGCAGCTAATCTCCTGATTATTCATGTAGGGAGAGGCTTGCGTTTGTCAGGTGGGAATTTGACAAAAGACGAATCAAAGATCATCTTCAAAAGTCCTCCTTATTCAGAAGCGTTCGAGAGAGAGAGGGGATATTGTCGCGTTTGAGTGGTGCAGAAAGATTGTGTGAATCGTCGATTATTATAGGCCTAGTGGGTAAACGTCTTAGTGGCTGATGGCATCTTCAACAGGTAAGCTGTTGTTTAGGTTTAAAAAAATGGTGTTTTTTTGCTGTTTTGTGCATGATAAGAAAGCCTACTAAGTTCGCTTTTCACATTCTTTTGTGCATTTAAACTTTGTGGTTCGATTTCAGTTGTGTGAAACAAATATGCGCTTTTACATCTCTCTCTCTCTCTCTCTCTCTCTCTCTCTCTCTCTCTCTCTCTCTCTCTCTCTCTCTCTCTCTCTCTCTCTCTCTCTCTCTCTCTCTCTCTCTCTCTCTCTCTCTCTCTCTCTCTCTCTCTCTCTCTCTCTCTCTCTCTCTCTCTCTCTCTCTCTCTCTCTCTCTCTCTCTCTCTCTCTCTCTCTCTCTCTCTCTCTCTCTCTCTCTCTCTCTCTCTCTCTCTCTCTCTCTCTCTCTCTCTCTCTCTCTCTCTCTCTCTCTCTCTCTCTCTCTCTCTCTCTCTCTCTCTCTCTCTCTCTCTCTCTCTCTCTCTCTCTCTCTCTCTCTCTCTCTCTCTCTCTCTCTCTCTCTCTCTCTCTCTCTCTCTCTCTCTCTCTCTCTCTCTCTCTCTCTCTCTCTCTCTCTCTCTCTCTCTCTCTCTCTCTCTCTCTCTCTCTCTCTCTCTCTCTCTCTCTCTCTCTCTCTCTCTCTCTCTCTCTCTCTCTCTCTCTCTCTCTCTCTCTCTCTCTCTCTCTCTCTCTCTCTCTCTCTCTCTCTCTCTCTCTCTCTCTCTCTCTCTCTCTCTCTCTCTCTCTCTCTCTCTCTCTCTCTCTCTCTCTCTCTCTCTCTCTCTCTCTCTCTCTCTCTCTCTCTCTCTCTCTCTCTCTCTCTCTCTCTCTCTCTCTCTCTCTCTCTCTCTCTCTCTCTCTCTCTCTCTCTCTCTCTCTCTCTCTCTCTCTCTCTCTGCATTTAACCCATATGCTATCACTTACGCGCGCGCATCTATGCCAATATATAATAGTGTATAGTATGAATAATTTGTGTGCGTGGTAGTGTGCGTATGATATATCAGTCTTTGTTGTGTGTTTATAAAATGCGTTAGAGCGTTGGTCCTATATCTACCACTGGTGTATGCACGTGAGTTGGGATGCGAGTTTGCTGGTGCATGCGTATGCGTGTCGGTGTGCGCACGAGCTTGCTCGCATAGGTTATGTACACGTGTGTATACATGTGTACGTACGTGTGTTTGTGTGTGTGTGGTGTGTGCGCGCGCATGCACACGCGTTTGTGTGTGTGCGCGCTCTCGCATGCGTTCTTGTGTACATGTGCGTGCCCTCGCGCGCGCACATGTGTATGTGTATATGCGTGTCTATCTGTACGTTTATGTGTTTGCACGCACGCACGCTCGGGGAATTGACTAAGTGTATGCTGCGGTGTTCGCGTTGCTGTGAAGCTGCGTGGGGGTGTCAGATCCATTTGGGCTGATTGCATTAGGGCTGGCTACACCATTGATCACACCACTCGCTGTTGTCTGTCGCTCTTTCTTCTTAGTCTGTCCGTCTGCCTGTCTGTCTACATGTCTGTCTGTCTGCCTCTCTACATGCCTGTCTGTCTGTCTGTCTGTCTGCCTCTCTACATGTTTGTCTGTCTGTCTGCCTGTATACTGCATTAGCCTGGCTACACCATAGATCACACCACTCGCTGTTGTCTGTCGCTCCTTCTTCTTAGTCTGTCTGTTTGTCTGCCTCTGTACATGCCTGTCTGTCTGTCTGTCTACTGTCTGTCTGGCTGCCTCTGTACATGCCTGTCTGTCTGTCCGTCTGTCTGCCTGCCTGTCAGTCTACATGTCTGTCTGTCTACTGTCTGTCTGCCTCTCCACATGTCTGTCTGTCTGTCTGCATTAGCCGGGACAGAAAATTCAACACACCAGGCTTGTGTCTATCCCTCTGCCTTTCTTCTTAGTCTGTCTGTCTGCATGTCTGTCTGTCTATTGCATTATGCAGGCACCGAATTGATGACACCACTGTCTTTTGTCTTTTGCCTTGTGTTTCTCTCTTCTGGGAGCTATAATCTTCCTCCTTGCTCTGGCAGTCTGGGTTGGTTGGTTTTTTCACACGGAGCGAACGTTTCTCGCTCAGTCCAAAATGATGCATGATGGAGAAATGACGGCAAATGAAACCGGAAATTTAACTTCTTGGCTACTTTTTTCTTTATTTGTGTTGTCATTAGATGTTGTTATGTGTGTGTTTCAGACTCGATGAAGTCCGGTCTCTCTCCGTTCGTCTGTCGTCGTCATTGTACCGCGGTGGTGTGGAGGGGGTGCAGGACTCGACACAACTCTTCACGCACCTCGTCACCAGGCTTAACCGCCTGGCCACCACCGCCCTTCAACAACAACAACACGACGATGATGATCACGATGAAGAAGACAATGATGTTAATGCTACGACGACGACGACGACAACGACGAGGAGAAGTGAGATGAGAAATGCCAGCGCAGTGTTGAGGCTGGTGGGTAACGTGCGCTTCGAACTTCTAAGGACGGTGCAGCGCCTGACGATGAGAGATATGGTGAGTGGTGTGCGCACATGCCAACGTACACACACGCACACGTACAGCGTACACACACACGCGCGCGCGCGCGCAGGCACTGGCATGTAAAGATAAAGAGAGTGCACCTGAAGGTTCACAAACAGTCACACACTTACACATTCTTCAGATAATGATGATCATGATATGATGCATCGATAATGATGACGACATTGATGGTGATGATGATGACGAAATTGATGGTGATGATGATGACGACATTGATGGTGATGATGATGACGAAATTGATGGTGATGATGATGACGACATTGATGGTGATGATGATGACGACATTGATGGTGATGATGATGACGAAATTGATGGTGATGATGAAAGTGATGGTGGTGGTGATGATGATGATGACGACATTGATGGTGGTGATGATGACGACGAAATTGATGGTGTTGATGATGATGATGAAAGTGATGGTGGTGATGATGAGGACGAAATTGATGGTGGTGATGATGATGATGATGATGATGAAATTGATGGTGATGATGATGATGAAAGTGATGGTGGTGGTGGTGTTGATGATGATGACGACATTGATGGTGGTGATGATGAGGACGAAATTGATGGTGTTGATGGTGGTGATGAGGACGAAATTGATGGTGGTGATGATGATGATGATGATGAAATTGATGGTGGTGGTGTTAATGATGATGACGACATTGATGGTGGTGATGAGGAGGACGAAATTGATGGTGGTGATGATGATGATGACGAAATTGATGGTGGTGATGATGATGATGACGAAATTGATGGTAGTGATGATGATGATGATGAGGAAATTGATGGTGATGATGATGAAATTGATGGTGGTGATGATGATGATGACGAAATTGATGGTGGTGATGATGATGATGACGCAATTGATGGTGCTGATGATGATGATGACGAAATTGATGGTGGTGATGATGATGATGGAATTGATGGTGATGATGATGATGATGATGATGAAATTGATGGTGATGATGATGAAATTGATGGTGGCGATCATGATGATGATGAAGTTGACGGTGATGATGATGATGAAATTGATGGTGATGATGATGAAGACGAACTTGATTAAGATGATACTGATGATGAAGTTGATTGATAATGATCATGGTGATGATGATGATGATGTTGATGATAATGGTGATGATGATGATATATCCTAGACGAAGCAAAGGTATTAAATGAACCTTTAAACAGAAATCCAGGGATGACGGATAGCCTGTCAAAGGAAACCACTCAGTTGATTACTATCTTCCACCCCCCCCTCACCACCCCCTGCCCCCACCCCCTTCCTCCTTTCTATAAACTAAATACAATTACATTCACCTTTGTAACCCTAGCAAATAAAGACAACAGGCCAAAGGGCACACATTTAAAGTTTAAATTTTTTAAAAAGTATACAACGTTGGGGGGGAAAACAACCTCAAAAGATAGCAGAAAACACTCCTAAAGCGCGAACCACTCTCAGCAAGGAACCGGAAAAAAACCCCATTCCTGTGGTTTGTTTGCTCTGAATGGGATCTAATCCAGGAAGGGTTTAGACAAGCAATTTCAGCTTCGTTGATGACGATTTTCAGATTGGTTTGTATTTATTTTTTATTCTCAAGGTTTTTTTCCCCAATGATATAGCACACACACAAACATGCGCGCGCGCGCACACACACACGTGCGCACGCACACTTGCACACACACACACACACACACACACACACACACACACACACACACACACACACACACACGCACACACACACAAACACGACACACACACACACACACACGCACACAAACAAACACGACACACACACACACACACACACACACACACACACACACACACACACACACACACACACACACACACACACACACGCGCGCGCGCGCGCGCGCGCGCACACAAACAAACACGACACACACACACGATATGAGCTTAGTTTTTCGCCCCTTTTCTGATGGAAAGTTGACACAGCGCCATTGAGATCCAAGCAACATGTCCCCGTGTTTGTTTGGGAGTGTGTTGATTTTTGTTTGGGGGCCTGCCCGGGGGCTGCTTTGTTCGAGAATGTGTTGATTTTTGTTTGTTTGTTTGTTTGTTTGGGGGCCTGACCGGGGGCTGCTTTGTTTGGGAGTGTTGTTTTTTGTTTGTTTGTTTGGGGGCCTGACCGGGGGCTGCTTTGTTTGGGAGTGTTGTTTTTTGTTTGTTTGTTTGGGGGCCTGACCGGGGGCTGCTTTGTTTGGGAGTGTGTTGTTTTTTGTTTGTTTGTTTGGGGGCCTGACCGGGGGCTGCTTTGTTTGGGAGTGTGTTGTTTTTTGTTTGTTTGTTTGGGGGCCTGCCGGGCTGCTTTGTTTGGGAGTGTGTTGATTATTGTTTGTTTGTTTGGGGGCCTGCCGGGCTGCTTTGTTTGGGAGTGTGTTGATTATTGTTTGTTTGTTTGGGGGCCTGCCGGGCTGCTTTGTTTGGGAGTGTGTTGATTTTTGTTTGTTTGTTTGGGGGCCTTCCGGGCTGCTTTGTTTGGCTGAGAGAGAATGACGAGGGAGGAGCAGCTCATCAACAAATGACAAATATTAATTATCTCCTCCACACCCTGTCTGTCTGTCTGTTTGTATGTCTCTGCCTGTCTCTGTCTCTCCTCCCCCCTCCCCCCTGTCTCTCTCTCTCTCTGTGTCTGTCTGCCTCTCTCTATTTTTGTCTCTCTATCTCTCTTGGTTTTTTGTTTTGTTTTGTTTTGTTTTTTGTTTGTTTGGTGTGTTTTTTTGCCTCGAAAACTGCACAACAGGGCATTTTCCAACGAAATATTTGTAGCTGCGCAGCTAGAAACCTTTTAACAATTATGTTGATTTTTTAGTACTTACCTTTCCACAGTGAATGAATGAATACACGAATGAATGAATGAATGAATGAATGAAGGTTGGGTTCAACGTCCGCTCAGCTACTAAGAGCACTTGTGGGACGAACCATCATTCAACCACCACAACCATCACTCACTGTTTGGGGCAGATCCTGGAGGTACTGCAATAGCAGGTGTTTGGACACAGCGGGTTGTTCATTCTGTATAGGCCCTAACTGTCTGTTCATGTTCTGGCAGGTGGAGTTGGGACAGATCCTG
>CM065704.1:45739640-45742140 GCA_017654935.2 Phymorhynchus buccinoides | reverse complement strand
AACCTGTTCGTTCTCCATGTCGCCAAAAGATGATATTCAGCCATACACGCATGCCTGCTGAACCAGTGACTGGTCTTTGATCTGTGATAGAATCCATCACACTTCCATTACTTGTGTGAGAAACGGGCAACGAAAAGGATGGGGGGGGGGAGAAAGGAAAGACTAGAAAAGGAGAGAGAGAGGGGGGAGGGAGGAGAGGGAGAGAGAGAGAGAGAGAGAAGGGGGCGGGGGTACAGACAGACGAGATGAAAGGTACAGAGCGCAATTTCCGCTGCAAACTCATTCAACGTTATATTACTGCCATCATTATTTTATACACCCCACCACCCCGCGCCTTCTCCTTTCTCATTATGACACACCCCATTTTGCCCTTCAATACCCCCTTCACACACAAACACGCGTGTGCGCGCGCTCGGAAACCAAATGACGCACAAGCAAAGAAAGCAAAGAAGCCCAGAATAAAGTGGAAAAGCCTAAACAAATACCAGTTCAACAAACCGTCCTCAACACACGCCACTAGTCATCTGTCTGTCTGTCTGTCTGTCTGTCTACTCTTTTTTAGGCCAAGACCTCGTTTGTCTATCTGTGTCTGCCTATATATCGGTATGTCAATCTGTCTATTTGTCTGTCTGTCTGTCTACTCTTTCTTTTTGAGGCCAAGACCTCGTTTGTCTGTCTGTGTCTGTCTATCTGTGTGTCAAACTGTCTGTCTGTCTGTCCGATCTAGCCCTCCAAACTTTGCCAATCCCTAATAGACCTGTCATCTCCTCAATGGAAAGCGGGAGGGGTGGGAGGGAGGAGGGGTTACAGAACCTTGGAATAGTGGGGGGGGGGTGGGGGGGGGGGGGGGGGTGGAGGGGGGGGGGGGGGGGGGGGGGAGATTTACAGAGGTCGACTTTTCAACGAATGTTGTGTTTATATGTGATTTTTGTGTGTTAAAAAACAAAGCTTTTGAACCGTTTTAAATCAACAACTGATTTTGCTACACGTTTTATAGAACCGAATGTAAGTCTGCTCGACGCACTGCTTATATAAAGTCAAAAAAACAAAAACAAAACGTAAAGTTCTATTGACAGTAAAGTCAACTGTCTTCTTCAATCGCTCAGACAGTTTTCTGTCATATGAGCACATATGCGTCGTGCTGCCGTTATGCGCCTGGGCTCGGCTGGAGAAACAAAAATAAGTAGATGATAGTAAGCAAATGGAAAAGGCAGAGTCAAAGAGAGTGACAGATTAGAGGAAGTTACAAGCACAGAATTTCCAGAGGATGGGGGAACTATTTTTTACCGAAGCCAGGCACCCATTTACACCTGAGTGGAATGAGGGAAATAGGAGTAAGGCAATCAGACACAACACCAAACCGAACGGGATTTGAACTCCCGACCCACGATCCTTCAAATTCCGAAACAACGGCTTTACCACACTACTGCTTGTGTAGGGGAAGACGGGGTAAAAAGCGCATGGGCGGGTAAGAAGCCCACCCCAATTATCTCATGAAATAAAGAAAATGTCAGTCAAATTTGCCCATGAGACGAATGCTAGACATTAACGCTCGTCTCATGGGCAAAATGAGACTGAAATTTGCTTCATTTCATGAGATAATTGGGGTGGGCTTCTTACCCGCCCATGCGCTTTTTACCCCGTCTTCCCCTACCTTTTAACCCTTTCACCGCCAAGGTCACGGTTTGGCACCACAATGGTTTAACACCCACGTCACTAAAAGGCATCATTATTATAAGAAGACCCTATTTTCTTAATTTTGGGAGGTAAGGATAGGCCTAATGTTATGCATACCACAGAGGAATTCACAATATTGGGAGGTAAGGATAGACCTAATGTTATGCATACCACAGAGGAATTCACAATATTGGGAGGTAAGGATAGACCTAATGTTATGCATACCACAGAGGAATTCGCAATATTGGGGAGGTAAGGATAGACCTAATGTTATGCATGTCACAGAGGAATTCACAATATTGGGAGGTAAAGGATAGACCTAATGTTATGCATACCACAGAGGAATTCGCAATATTGGGAGGTAAGGATAGACCTAATGTTATGCATACCACAGAGGAATTCGCAATATTGGGAGGTAAGGATAGACCTAATGTTATGCATACCACAGAGGAATTCCCAATATTGGGAGGTAAGGATAGACCTAATGTTATGCATACCACAGAGGAATTCGCAATATTACTGATTTTTTTCTTCTCTACCCAGGTTAAGTTTAATAGTATTTTTTGGCTGAAAAATGGCTGGCGACGAAAGGGTTAAAGTAGCGTTTTACTGGGTAACAAGACGTACATAGAGGAAGGGTCCTTACATGGCTTTGGTTACCTGCACGTCCCCTGCACGTCCCCTTCTCAATGATGTAGTCCTTTAGTGACAGAGTCCTCTTACAGACACCACACACACACACACACACACACACACACACACACACACACACACACACACACACACACACGCACGCACACACACACACACGCACGCACGCACA
>CM065704.1:45712140-45729640 GCA_017654935.2 Phymorhynchus buccinoides | reverse complement strand
ATTGTTTTGTTGTTAATGTTGTCGTTCCCTGGCTTAAAGACTCCAGGGATCATCCCAACAGCCGAATTGACCACTATGGTACAAATGCCCCAACTAGGGATGAGAGCATTATGTGTGTGACCGTTTTTGATTACCCCGCCACGTGGGCAGCCGCACTCCGACTTCGGAGGATGACATTGTTTTAAAACATAGGATAAACCTAGGTTTCCCTCCTGCACCAAAAAGGGCTGTAAATATGCTTCTGCTTTCTGTCTGTCTGTTGTTTTGTCTCTGTCTCTGTCTCTGTCTCTCAATACATGGGTGCAGCTTTTCCTGCTATACGAGGATTCCCTGTTTTTCAATTTCACCAGAAAAGGAAGTTCCTTTTTTTTAAATTTGTCAAACAAGATCTTTGTGTGTCTACTGTATTTTTCAAACACTTTAAAATAAGCATATAAATTGTGGAAAAAGCAAACTAAAATGCCTTCATAAATCAATTTTTGTATTCAGCTGCAGGGGGACATTACCCCTGGACCCCGGCGTTTCAGGTTTTCATGTTGTGTAGTTACACCGATGTTAACGTCATTGGTTTGAAAAGAGAAGAGCTGTCAATGGATGTTTAGACTTTGGAGAATGGGGGAATGGCCCAAGCAATAGAGGTTTGGGGGGTTCAAAAGTCTACGATATCCTTTTTTTCTTTTTTTATATAAGTTGATGATTCAGTGTCGCGCTTGGTTACGCTAAGTTCTTTTTTTTATAATTTTTAATAGATATCCCCGAAACATCTACAAAGAGTCTGATCATCCGGCAGTGTGTGCGTGCGTGCATATGCGTATGTGTCTGTGTGTATTCAATACATGCGCACACACGCTCGTATATGTGAAGCCTGTAGGTTAGGTGGGGTAGGGTGAGAAGTAGAGTGGACCGTGTTATTATCGCAGTAAAGAAAGTTAAGGATAGCTGTCAGAGGAAAGTGCTGAGATACTCTTTTCTCAGAGCACTGCAGCCAATGATTGTCCGTCACCGAAGGTAACGGACTTTGCGATGGGCTGGTTTGTATTTTTTTTCTTATTTTTTTCTGTCTGTCCCAAGGATATCTCCCGAACCGCTTGACCGAATCGCGTCAAATTTTGTGTGAAGGTGTGCCTCCTTAATAGGAAGAGATCGGCGCAAACCATTTTGCCGTCGTGACCTTGACCTTGACGTACGACCTTGAAAACCGAAAATCTATTTTTAGCCATATCTCGGGCACCGATCAACATAGGATGTTGAAACTTGGTATGAAGGTGGTTTGGCTTATGCCCGTTCTGATGATGGCATACCGATCAAGGTCAAGGTCAAGGTCAAAAAGATCGCTGGAGCCTGAAAATCGGAGGGTCATTTTTTTCTCCTTCTGTCTGTCCCAAGGATATCTTTCGAACGGGTTGACAGAATCACGTCAAATTTTGTGTGCTGGTGTGTCACCATGAGAGGAAGGCATCCGCGCAAACCATATTGCCGTCGTGACCTTGACCTTGGCGTACGACCTTGAAAACCGAAAATCTTTCAGGGGCCATAACTCCCACACCGTTAGTGTTAGAGTCTTCAGATTTGGCATGAAGGTACTTTGGCTTATGCCCGTTCTGATGGTGGCATACCGATCAAGGTCAAGGTCACGGTCCGGGCGATCAGTAGGCCTTGAAAGTGGTAGGGGTCTACACATTGGGTTTTAAGCCATATTTTCCACATTGGTACTTGACAGAAGCGCTTCAGATTGTGTGTGGTACTGTATACCCTAGAGAAGAAAACATCCGAGCATAAATTATCACCATGCTGACCTTGACCTTGAAGTGTGACCTTGAAAACCGAAATTTCCTTCTTTGCGCTATATGTTTCTTCTTCAAGCTGTATCTCGTGAACTAGAAGACAGAATCCCTTCCAATTTTGTGTCAGGATGTGACACTCTACGGGGTGTCGCAAGTGCGTGGCATTGCTGGTGACGGACATGTCTGCCGCTCGGCGACGCCCTTGTTATCATTAAATATTCACCATGGGCCCATAGCCAGCAGATCCTCTCACTGACTGCCCCATGAAGACTGCAGGCTGGGCAATGTGCAGCTGCAGCCAATGATTATCATTAAATATTCACCATGGGCCCATAGCCAGCAGATCCTCTCACTGACTGCCCCATGAAGACTGCAGGCTGGGCAATGTGCAGCTGCAGCCAATGATTATCATTAAATATTCACCATGGGCCCATAGCCAGCAGATCGTCTCACTGACTGCCCCATGAAGACTGCAGGCTGGGCAATGTGCAGCTGCAGCCAATGATTATCATTAAATATTCACCATGGGCCCATAGCCAGCAGATCCTCTCACTGACTGCCCCATGAAGACTGCAGGCTGGGCAATGTGCAGCTGCAGCCAATGATTATCATTAAATATTCACCATGGGCCCATAGCCAGCAGATCCTCTCACTGACTGCCCCATGAAGACTGCAGGCTGGGCAATGTGCAGCTGCAGCCAATGATTATCATTAAATATTCACCATGGGCCCATAGCCAGCAGATCCTCTCACTGACTGCCCCATGAAGACTGCAGGCTGGGCAATGTGCAGCTGTAGCCAATGATTATGAAATATTCACCATGGGCCCATAGCCAGCAGATCCTCTCACTGACTGCCCCATGAAGACTGCAGGCTGGGCAATGTGCAGCTGCAGCCAATGATTATCATTAAATATTCACCATGGGCCCATAGCCAGCAGATCCTCTCACTGACTGCCCCATGAAGACTGCAGGCTGGGCAATGTGCAGCTGTAGCCAATGATTATGAAATATTCACCATGGGCCCATAGCCAGCAGATCCTCTCACTGACTGCCCCATGAAGACTGCAGGCTGGGCAATGTGCAGCTGTAGCCTGCGGGACGGAACGCTGTCTCCAGAATTATGGTTCCTCTGCTTCTTCTTCTTCTTCTTCTTCTTCTTCTGCTTCTTCTTCTTCTACTGATACTACTACTACTACTACTAAAGGGAGAAGGAAAAAAAAGGAGGAAAGGAAGGAAAAAAGAAACGAAAGGGTTACAAATGAAGGCGGAAGTGGTGGTGGGTTGCATGATGAGTGAGCAAGATAGCGGAGAGCGGATCAATGATTGGGTGTGGTGTGAGAGTTACGTATTTGTTTTAAAGTAAATTTATGTTTCATATTTGTAGTTAATATTTTTATTTTGATATATCATCTTTTTCTACATGGAAGACAAGTTTCCATGTGCGTTGTACAATGCCAATGGACAATAAAGAAACTTACTACTACTACTACTACTACTACTTCTACTTCTACTTCTTCTTTCCCCACCTCCTCTTCTTTTTCTTCTTCTTCGTTTGCTTATTTGTTGTTGTTGTTCTTCTTCTTCTTCTTTTTCTTCTTCTGCGCTTTTTTTTTTTTTTTCTTAAGAGATTTATCTTAAAGTTGGCTCGAGTTTGTGTTCTTCCTCCTCCTCCTTTTTTAAAATTTATTGGAGGGGTGTGGGAGTGGGGGATAAAGTGAAAAGAATGAAGATGTTATTCCAAGCACGTTCGTGGAGTTTGCTTAGTTTTAGGTGTCGTTAGAGTCGGAGATAGTGTGGAAATCCTTGGCGATTTCTGTGTGTTTGCTTGAGGGATAAATGTAGGATTTAGTCCGTGCTGTGACAGCTTCGTTTTTGTACGGGACAAGAAAAAAGGAAATGCATTGGCAAAAATCACGAACGGTAGGCAGAGCAGTAGGCCCTAACTCTGAGCCGAATTGTAACAATAAGGAGAAAATAGACCCGACAATCTAAGTGTTTCACATTTTTGTCTTGGTGGTGTGATTTTGACAAAGGCAGTTTTCTTTATCTCTGCCCTTTTCTTTTCTCTTCCTTCTTTCCTGTTCTTCTTCTTTCTTCTTCTTTCTTCGTCTTTCTTTCTGTCTGCGTGGTTTTTTTCTTTCTAATCACGCGCTCCCTGACCTCACGTCGTGCTGTGACTCCAGGCTACAGGAATACATCGCACAGTGTCTCAATCGCCCTCGGTGTGCACGTGCACGTTCCAGCACTTGGTGACTGGTTTACCGCCAATAGCGGTGCTAGCACGGAGCTCTTTGATGCTAGCTAGGTGTGCGATAAATCTGTGGTCCGTTTATTGTCAAACAAAACTGGGCCTGTCAACAAGTCGGTCAGAATCTGCTCACGTTTCAAGCTGAATGTTTTAAGAGGACCCATCTGTGGTAGTTGTTTTTAGGAATTATTCCGACATATACCGAAATACTAACGAAATATACCGAAATACTTCCGACATATACCGAAATACAACGCAATACGCCGAAATACACTGAAATATACTGACGTACTTTAAAAATAAAGTCCGTGGGCCACCCTGTACCCCCTATGCACCCTCCAGGGATTTAATGAGAAATATACCCTGGTTGGTAAGAACAGAGGATCGGCGAGGATCGGTTTTGCAGTGTGTGTGCGTGCATTCCATTATGACAATCAGCCCCTCTCTCCCTCTCCCTCTCCCTCTCCCTCTCTCTCTCTCTCTCTCTCTCTCTCTCTCTCTCTCTCTCTCTCTCTCTCTCCCCCCCCCCCCCCCCCCCAACTGCGTGTGCCACCTCGTCCACCTGTCTGGTTATTAATGTTTTCTGTTGATGACAAGAGTAACGGCAGAAGTCTATTGATCAACACGGAGCCTAACTATAATTATATACTACTGCGTCCAGTAGGTTTTTGAGCAGAAGCTTTGATGTCCGGTTGGTTTGGGGGTTGCACACACGCACGCACGCACGCACACGCGCACACACACACCACGCACGCACGCACGCACGCGCACATGCACACACACACACACACACACACACACACACACACACACACACGGGTTTTTTTATATGTAAAAAAGCTGTTCAAGCTTATTATTTCATCATTAAAGATCATTTCGACTTGACTTCAAACACACACACACACACACACACACACACACACACACACACATGCGCACGCACATACACACACGCGCACGCACGCACACGCACACGCACGCACGCACACACGCACACACACACACACACACACACACACACACACACACACACATCCCTACAATCTTCGGTTAACACGTGCACTTTACTGCACAGTCAAGGTCACTGTCTTGGTGAAAGCGATGTATGACGTGCTCTCTTTGCAGACGTGTATCACTGTGTGTCTGAGTGTTGAAGTCGGCTTGTTCAGTTGGGATGTTTGTAGGTTATGTGCTAGTTTCCCTTGTGTCATAGCAATACTTGAAGGTATGTTCATGGGGTTGAGGCATTTGATGTTTCTGAAATGATTTTCCTTGAAGTAGAATCTGATTGAGAAGTTTATCACCAGTAAGAAAGAGAACGGATTTGAAAGGTAGACACTTTTTGAAAGCAACAGCTGTCTGTGTATAAGGTAGGTAGGTAGGTAGGGATCAACGAATGAAAAATGGTGTTTTACGACCTCTCGGTCTGGAACAGACACATATGGGACATTTGTAGATACAAAGATGGTGGGAACAATACTGGAGGCAATGCCCGGAGGCAGTGCAACACCAGTAAAGTCCCTATTTTTTAATAATACAGATAGGTGTAGCAGTAACCACACCTCGGTTAAACCTCATCGGCTATGATACTGCCACTGATGATGAGGGTAGGGATCAAACAAGCCGTGAAGATTTTTAAAGGGAAAGTTACCGATCCCAGGGATCGGGTGTAGACTGCTAGCCTAGTCGCTGCGAAGTTCTGCCTCACAGTGGCTCGGGCAACAGGGAAAAAAGAATGGTCGAACCGTCTCTCTCGCCAGCAACGAAGAGAATGATGGCTTGCCGAGTGATTGTGAGATTATCGTCCAGTTGGTCATTGACCCTTATGGACGTACTTTGATGGCTCGCGCCTCGTGTGAACGCTTTATATATGCCGGCTGTGGGTTTAATGCAGTCCCATCTTTTATGTATTTTCTGGCCATTTTTCCTTTGGTCAAAATTTTCGTAATTAATAAAGTATTATTAGTCATAGCTTCTAAAAACTTCTAAGAATGTTGGTAATGCATCCAGACGATTTTAAACATGTTAGTAGAAGGTGCACATTTTATGTCAGTAAGCAATTCGTTCCACATGTTTGTAATTCTGTTACCAAAACATGTTTTTCTTATGTTAGTATTATATTATTATATTGTTTTCCTTTTCTTCTTTTGTATAACATCCTCCGCCAACCCTGTGAAGATTACAGAGTATGTGTAGATTTAAGTCTATGTCCGTCCGTCTGTCTGTGTCTGTATCTCCCCCTCTCTCTGTCTTTCTCCCACCCACTCCCTCTCTTTCTGTCTCCCCCCCCCCCCCCACACACACACACACACCCCGTCTCTCGAGTCTAAAAAAAAAAAAAATTTCAGATGGTACATTGAATAAGCAATACAAATTTTCTTTTTTGCATCAAGCCATCTATCAATGCTCTCTCTCTCTCTCTCTCTCTCTCTCTCTCTCTCTCTCTCTCTCTCTCTCTCTCTCTCTCTCTCCCTCTCCCCTCCTCTCCCTCCTCCCTCTCTCTCTCCCTCTCTCTCCCCTTCCCTCCCCTTCTGTCTTCTGTCCTCCCCTCTCTGTCCACTGATGAACGATGAGAGCGAAGCTGGTCATAGTTTCAGAGAATTCTGTCTGTTCCTGACTAACTGACTATCTATCTGAACACGATAACGTTTGAATGGAGGGACCTAGGGTGCTCAGCTTATGCATGCTGATAGGTACTAATGATACGTAGGATAAGGTCAAATATGAGGTTGGCGTTGTCATGGTTTTTTTAAAGGAATATTTTGTTTTTAGCCTTTGGCAAAGAGAGAATAAATAGCCATTCCTCTGCCCGAGCTAGGTTAGGTCACTTAAGTCAGCTGACTATGACTTATGCCTTTAAGCCAGCTGACTATGACTTATGCCTTTAAGCCAGCTGACTATGACTTATGCCTTTAAGCCAGCTGACTATGACCCACTGTTGATCCGTGACACTGTGTCACGAGACCGGTGTCTCGACTTGCTGATTCTGTCACAAGATGAGACAAACGGAGCTTTCTAGACTGGTTTTGATGTTCTTTTAAAACAATCTATAAAGATTCAACGCAACAAAAAGCGCTTTTTATTAAAATACCTGTTTTATAAAGAGCATAAAATTATCTTTACTTTGACACCAAACATGCTATATGTTATTAATTTAGTTATCTCACAAGAGCCCATTAAAACTCGGGCTTTTTTGCAGGGTGATTTTGTTCTTGCGTATAATCTTGTTACAATGTGTGTGCGCGTGCGTGCATATGTGTGTGTGCGCGCGCATGAGTGTGTTTGTGCGTGTGTGTGTGTGCGCATGTGTATGCATGCATACATGTGTTTGCGCATGTGTGCGCATGCTCTGTGTGTAGGTGTCGGTGCGCACGCATGCGTGCATATGTGTGTGCATGTATATGTGTGTGCACACGTGCATGCATACACGTTACTCTCTCTCTCTCTCTCTCTCTCTCTCTCTCTCTCTCTCTCTCTCTCTCTCTCTCTCTCTCTCTCTGTCTCTCTCTCTCTCTCTCTCTCTCTCCTCTGCCCCCCCCCCCCCCTCTTACCGTAGGTTGTGAAATAAAGGCTCAATACCAGCCTGGAAGCGAAAGCTGGTGAATGTTCTCAGGGCAGTTTGTTTGTTCCTGGCGATCTGGCTGACTATCTTTCTATCTATGTTAACACAGTAACTTTTGTACGGAGACATCTAGGAGGTTCAAAGTTTGCATGCGGAAAGGTACCTAGGATATCTAGGCAAATTTAGAAAATGAAGTTCAAAGGTCAAGGTCACAGGAGGTGAAAATGTTGCAGCGCATCTGGTGCTCTAGTTAAATCTTATTTTCTCTATCTCTCCCCTCAATTTTTATTCATTTTTCATCCATTCCTTCTTTCTGTTCATTCTTTCCTTTTGTTTCTTTCTCACTCGCCGACCTCACTGTTACCTGAAGTGTCCTGATTGTCTCACACTGGACGTCATCCTGTTGGAGAGGATCAGTCACCCAGTGGAAGACACCTCTGCCCCAGGACATACGTCTTCTTCTTTTGCATTCCCAGGCCATTCGGCCGTAATGAGTGGAATATGTAGGTGTCGGTTCTCAGTTTTCACTGGTCTCCCCGCTGCATTCAGCCGACACAGTCCAATTTTGGAGGAGCTCAAAATACAAAATTATTCGTAGGTTTTTTTTTGTTTGGAAAAAGGCAGAAGAATGTGTCAGTAATTAAGGCAGAAAAATAGTTGATGGCAGAAAGACAAGGAATGGACGGAGTGAAGGAGAGGGCAGAAAGACAAGGAATGGACGGAGTGAAGGAGAGGGCAGAAAGACAAGGAATGGACGGAGTGAAGGAGAGGGCAGAAAGACAAGGAATGGACGGAGTGAAGGAGAGGGCAGAAAGACAAGGAATGGACGGAGTGAAGGAGAGGGCACAAAGACAAGGAATGGACGGAGTGAAGGAGAGGGCAGAAAGACAAGGAATGGACGGAGTGAAGGAGAGGGCAGCAAGACAAGGACGGAGTGAAGGAGAGGACAGAAAGACAAGGAATGGACGGAGTGAAGGAGAGGGCAGAAAGACAAGGAATGGACGGAGTGAAGGAGAGGGCAGAAAGACAAGGAATGGACGGAGTGAAGGAGAGGGCAGAAAGACAAGGAATGGACGGAGTGAAGGAGAGGGCAGAAAGACAAGGAATGGATGGAGTGAAGGAGAGGGCAGAAAGACAAGGAATGGATGGAGTGAAGGAGAGGGCAGAAAGACAAGGAATGGATGGAGTGAAGGAGAGGGCAACAAGACAAGGAATGGACGGAGTGAAGGAGAGGGCAGAAAGACAAGGAATGGACGGAGTGAAGGAGAGGGCAGAAAGACAAGGAATGGACGGAGTGAAGGAGAGGGCAGAAAGACAAGGAATGGACGGAGTGAAGGAGAGGGCAGAAAGACAAGGAATGGACGGAGTGAAGGAGAGGGCAGAAAGACAAGGAATGGACGGAGTGAAGGAGAGGGCAGAAAGACAAGGAATGGACGGAGTGAAGGAGAGGGCAGAAAGACAAGGAATGGACGGAGTGAAGGAGAGGGCAGAAAGACAAGGAATGGACGGAGTGAAGGAGAGGGCAGAAAGACAAGGAATGGACGGAGTGAAGGAGAGGGCAGAAAGACAAGGAATGGACGGAGTGAAGGAGAGGGCAGAAAGACAAGGAATGGACGGAGTGAAGGAGAGGACAGAAAGACAAGGAATGGACGGAGTGAAGGAGAGGGCAGAAAGACAAGGAATGGACGGAGTGAAGGAGAGGGCAGAAAGACAAGGAATGGACGGAGTGAAGGAGAGGGCAGAAAGACAAGGAATGGACGGAGTGAAGGAGAGGGCAGAAAGACAAGGAATGGACGGAGTGAAGGAGAGGGCAGAAAGACAAGGAATGGACGGAGTGAAGGAGAGGGCAGAAAGACAAGGAATGGACGGAGTGAAGGAGAGGGCAGAAAGACAAGGAATGGACGGAGTGAAGGAGAGGGCAGAAAGACAAGGAATGGACGGAGTGAAGGAGAGGGCAGTAAGACAAGGAATGGACGGAGTGAAGGAGAGGGCAGAAAGACAAGGAATGGACGGAGTGAAGGAGAGGGCAGAAAGACAAGGAATGGACGGAGTGAAGGAGAGGGCAGAAAGACAAGGAATGGACGGAGTGAAGGAGAGGGCAGAAAGACAAGGAATGGACGGAGTGAAGGAGAGGGCAGAAAGACAAGGAATGGACGGAGTGAAGGAGAGGGCAGAAAGACAAGGAATGGACGGAGTGAAGGAGAGGGCAGAAAGACAAGGAATGGACGGAGTGAAGGAGAGGGCAGAAAGACAAGGAATGGACGGAGTGAAGGAGAGGGCAGAAAGACAAGGAATGGACGGAGTGAAGGAGAGGGCAGAAAGACAAGGAATGGACGGAGTGAAGGAGAGGGCAGAAAGACAAGGAATGGACGGAGTGAAGGAGAGGACAGAAAGACAAGGAATGGACGGAGTGAAGGAGAGGGCAGAAAGACAAGGAATGGACGGAGTGAAGGAGAGGACAGAAAGACGAGGAATGGACGGAGTGAAGGAGAGGGCAGAAAGACGAGGAATGGACGGAGTGAAGGAGAGGACAGAAAGACAAGGAATGGACGGAGTGAAGGAGAGGACAGAAAGACAAGGAATGGACGGAGTGAAGGAGAGGGCAGAAAGACGAGGAATGGACGGAGTGAAGGAGAGGACAGAAAGACAAGGAATGGACGGAGTGAAGGAGAGGACAGAAAGACAAGGAATGGACGGAGTGAAGGAGAGGGCAGAAAGACAAGGAATGGACGGAGTGAAGGAGAGGGCAGAAAGACAAGGAATGGACGGAGTGAAGGAGAGGACAGAAAGACAAGGAATGGACGGAGTGAAGGAGAGGGCAGAAAGACAAGGAATGGACGGAGTGAAGGAGAGGGCAGAAAGACAAGGAATGGACGGAGTGAAGGAGAGGGCAGAAAGACAAGGAATGGACGGAGTGAAGGAGAGGGCAGAAAGACAAGGAATGGACGGAGTGAAGGAGAGGGCAGAAAGACAAGGAATGGACGGAGTGAAGGAGAGGGCAGAAAGACAAGGAATGGACGGAGTGAAGGAGAGGGCAGAAAGACAAGGAATGGACGGAGTGAAGGAGAGGGCAGAAAGACAAGGAATGGACGGAGTGAAGGAGAGGGCAGAAAGACAAGGAATGGACGGAGTGAAGGAGAGGGCAGAAAGACAAGGAATGGACGGAGTGAAGGAGAGGGCAGAAAGACAAGGAATGGACGGAGTGAAGGAGAGGGCAGAAAGACAAGGAATGGACGGAGTGAAGGAGAGGGCAGAAAGACAAGGAATGGACGGAGTGAAGGAGAGGGCAGAAAGACAAGGAATGGACGGAGTGAAGGAGAGGGCAGAAAGACAAGGAATGGACGGAGTGAAGGAGAGGGCAGAAAGACAAGGAATGGACGGAGTGAAGGAGAGGGCAGAAAGACAAGGAATGGACGGAGTGAAGGAGAGGGCAGAAAGACAAGGAATGGACGGAGTGAAGGAGAGGGCAGAAAGACAAGGAATGGACGGAGTGAAGGAGAGGGCAGAAAGACAAGGAATGGACGGAGTGAAGGAGAGGGCAGAAAGACAAGGACGGAGTGAAGGAGAGGGCAGAAAGACAAGGAATGGACGGAGTGAAGGAGAGGGCAGAAAGACAAGGAATGGACGGAGTGAAGGAGAGGGCAGAAAGACAAGGAATGGACGGAGTGAAGGAGAGGGCAGAAAGACAAGGAATGGACGGAGTGAAGGAGAGGGCAGAAAGACAAGGAATGGACGGAGTGAAGGAGAGGGCAGAAAGACAAGGAATGGACGGAGTGAAGGAGAGGACAGAAAGACAAGGAATGGACGGAGTGAAGGAGAGGGCAGAAAGACAAGGAATGGACGGAGTGAAGGAGAGGACAGAAAGACAAGGAATGGACGGAGTGAAGGAGAGGGCAGTAAGACAAGGAATGGACGGAGTGAAGGAGAGGGCAGAAAGACAAGGAATGGACGGAGTGAAGGAGAGGGCAGAAAGACAAGGAATGGACGGAGTGAAGGAGAGGGCAGAAAGACAAGGAATGGACGGAGTGAAGGAGAGGGCAGAAAGACAAGGAATGGACGGAGTGAAGGAGAGGGCAGAAAGACAAGGAATGGACGGAGTGAAGGAGAGGGCAGAAAGACAAGGAATGGACGGAGTGAAGGAGAGGGCAGAAAGACAAGGACGGAGTGAAGGAGAGGGCAGAAAGACAAGGAATGGACGGAGTGAAGGAGAGGGCAGAAAGACAAGGAATGGACGGAGTGAAGGAGAGGGCAGAAAGACTAGGAATGGACGGAGTGAAGGAGAGGGCAGAAAGACAAGGAATGGACGGAGTGAAGGAGAGGGCAGAAAGACAAGGAATGGACGGAGTGAAGGAGAGGGCAGAAAGACAAGGAATGGACGGAGTGAAGGAGAGGGCAGAAAGACAAGGAATGGACGGAGTGAAGGAGAGGGCAGAAAGACAAGGAATGGACGGAGTGAAGGAGAGGGCAGAAAGACAAGGAATGGACGGAGTGAAGGAGAGGGCAGAAAGACAAGGAATGGACGGAGTGAAGGAGAGGGCAGAAAGACAAGGAATGGACGGAGTGAAGGAGAGGGCAGAAAGACAAGGAATGGACGGAGTGAAGGAGAGGGCAGAAAGACAAGGAATGGACGGAGTGAAGGAGAGGGCAGAAAGACAAGGAATGGACGGAGTGAAGGAGAGGGCAGAAAGACAAGGAATGGACGGAGTGAAGGAGAGGGCAGAAAGACAAGGAATGGACGGAGTGAAGGAGAGGGCAGAAAGACAAGGAATGGACGGAGTGAAGGAGAGGGCAGAAAGACAAGGAATGGACGGAGTGAAGGAGAGGGCAGAAAGACAAGGAATGGACGGAGTGAAGGAGAGGGCAGAAAGACAAGGAATGGACGGAGTGAAGGAGAGGGCAGAAAGACAAGGAATGGACGGAGTGAAGGAGAGGGCAGAAAGACAAGGAATGGACGGAGTGAAGGAGAGGACAGAAAGACAAGGAATGGACGGAGTGAAGGAGAGGGCAGAAAGACAAGGAATGGACGGAGTGAAGGAGAGGGCAGAAAGACAAGGAATGGACGGAGTGAAGGAGAGGACAGAAAGACAAGGAATGGACGGAGTGAAGGAGAGGGCAGAAAGACAAGGACGGAGTGAAGGAGAGGGCAGAAAGACAAGGACGGAGTGAAGGAGAGGGCAGAAAGACAAGGAATGGACGGAGTGAAGGAGAGGGCAGAAAGACAAGGACGGAGTGAAGGAGAGGGCAGAAAGACAAGGAATGGACGGAGTGAAGGAGAGGGCCTCAAGACAAGGAATGGACGGAGTGAAGGAGAGGGCAGCAAGACAAGGAATGGACAGAGAGGAGAGTAAAGGACCAGCCACACATCAGCTAAAATCGTACGACTGTATGATGCGATTCGATCACGTGATCTCGATGTGCCAATAACATATTTGTGCTTGGAGACCGCGTGATCGAATCGTATCATACAGTCATGCGATTTTAGTGGATGTGTGGCTGGCCCAGATTGGAGGAAGTTGTTAGCACAGAACTTCCAGAAGGTGGGGAACTATTTTTTACTAACAACATTCCCTGGTATACCCAGGGGGAAATTATATAGAGTACTAACAGGTCTGCGCATTGGTTGGGTAAGCGTGTACCCCCCCCCCCCCCCCCCCCTTGAAATCATAGAGATATCATGCTATGCTTGCGTCATTTTGAGGGGTATGCAACTCCCTTTGATACTAATGTATTTATTTGTGAGTTAAATCTGATGCATTTCCTTCTTTTGGGGGGTCTTTCAGATCAATGGTCAATCCTTCGCTCTGGGCATCATCCTACTGGAGAGGATCAGCCACAGATGCAGGCAGGTGGCGGCCCAATGGAAGACGTCCCTTTCCCAGGACATGCTGTCCTCAGCCCTTCGCTCCGCCTCCAATTTGCTGCAGGCAGCCACACACAGCGTGCTTGTCAGAGAGCTGGTGGATCTGGATCAGAAGAAGTTTTTGTGGACGCAACGAGCTGTTGATGTGGTCCATGAAATGCTAACAGTGAGTAAGCTGAAGATTTATTTCTGTTGGTCTGTCTGTCTGTCTGTCTGTCCAATTTACTGGAGGCAGCCACATACAGTGTTGGTGGATTTGGATGAAAAGAAAATGTTCATGGACGAAACGAGCTGTTGATGTGGCCCATGAAATGTTGACAGTGAGTCTCTCTGAGGCTCTGTCTGTGTCCCTGTCTCTCTCTGTCTCTTTCTTTCTCTCTGTCTCTTTGTTTCTCTCTGTCTCTGTCTCTCTCTGTCTCTTTCTTTCTCTCTGTCTCTGTCTCTCTCTGTCTCTTTCTTTCTCTCTGTCTCTTTCTCTCTGTCTCTCTCTCTCTCTTTCTTTCTCTCTGTCTCTTTCTTTCTCTCTGTCTCTTTCTCTCTGTCTCTTTCTCTCTGTCTCTTTCTCTCTGTCTCTCTCTGTCTCTTTCTCTCTCTCTCTCTCTCTTTCTCTCTCTGTCTCTGTCTCTCTGTCTCTTTCTTTCTCTCTGTCTCTCTCTGTCTCTCTCTGTCTCTGTCTCTCTCTCTCTCTCTCTCTCTCTCTCTGTCTCTCTTCTCTTCTCTCTCTCTCTCTCTGTCTCTGTCTCTCTCTGTCTCTGTCTCTTTCTCTCTCTCTGTCTCTTTCTTTCTCTCTCTCTCTCTCTGTGTCTCTCTGGATGAACAAAAGCAATGTTGCTTATTAAATCTATTGTCCTCAATAAAGTAAAGTTATTGATTCATTCGTTCGTTCATTCATTCATTCTGCCTGTACCATGTGTAAATCAGCATATAATAATAATAATAATAATAATAATAATAGTACATTTATATAGCGCTTTACCTCAGATGAGCCCAAAGCGCTTTACAATCAATTATTCATCAACAGACAACAAAAACAGCATTCAAGAATGACACCAACCAGCAACAACGCATATATATACAAAGCAACTCTCTCTCTCTCTCTAACATACACACACGCACACGCACACGCACGCACACACGCACAAACACACACACACACACACACACACACACACACACACACACACACACACATTTATCGATGCCAACTCGTTCATACCCCATTCAGTAAGCCACAGCAACCGAGCCGCACGGACTGACCACATACACCAACACACATACAGAACACCCTCACACACAACGTACGCACGCAGACAGACAGACACACACACACACACAGACACACACACACACACACACACACACACACACACACATGCGTGCGCACACAACATATATATGGATGTCAAGGGGATCTGGATTAAAGAAAGTTTTTGTGGACTCAAAGTTTATGTGGTACATCGGATGTTGACTGTGAGCTGAAGAACTTTCTCTATCTGTGTCTGTCTGTCTGTTTCACCAATGTTCTGGAACCAACCACACACAGTATTTTGTTAGAGGGGGGGTGGTATGGGGTGAGAAGAATTTGTCATGGACCCGAAAACTAAGCCGTAAATGTTGTGCACCAAATGTTGACTAAAAGCATGGAGAAATTGTGAGAATGTTAATGTGAATTTGTGTTCTGTCTGCACCTTTGTCCGCCAGTTGGCCCTTCAGGACCACTCCTTAGGTGAGCGTCCCTTATACCACCACCTCCCCTTCCTCTCCGTCCTGGCCTCTCACTACCCTACCCACCACCCCTCCTCCCTCAACATCAGCCAGTCCACCTTCCACCTGCCCCACAACATGACCTCCGTGCTGGACCAGTCCACCCCTGGCCAGGAGGGTGAGCAGGATGGTGGAGAGTGTTACCAGGCCAGGGCGACGTCCTTTAAAGAGAACCCTTTTGTCTATAAGGACGAGGGGTTGAGATCTAATCTAGAGGTGAGATTTGGTTTGTTTTTATATTCAAGCGTTTTATTAATAGGGAAACTGTGTGATTAACCCCTTGACTGCCAGAGAAAATTAAAGAAAAAAGAATTGCGCAAATCATGACATGAACTGATAGAGCCAATCTGGCCAGATGGTCTAGGGATATAACTCTTGACTGTGTTAGAGCAAAAGCCAGCATATCAGAGTTATTCCTCTTCATCTGATGATGTCATCAGTGATGTCATCAAGTCAGTATGATGCGTTATACGGCAGTCAAGGGGTTAAGCTAGCTGTAATGGAGGATTGTAGTTTTGCCTCTTTAGGCTTTCTGAGACATGCAGAAAATATAGATTTGAGGGAAGCATACATTTGTTATCACATACCACTGGTCCCACATGCAGCTGGTACCACACATCAGTGGATCCATGTACCACTGGTCCCACAATTGTGGGAATACTGGTATGGGGGACTAGTGGCACAGCTAGCCCACATGCCACTATTCCCACAATTCTGATATGAATTTGAATGGAAACATGCAATAGCTGCCACATACCATTGGTACCACATACCATTAGACCCACATACTGCTATTACAACACAATGTGGGAACAAAGGTATGATGTATGGCACCAAATGCATGTGGGTCTAATGGTATGTGGTACCAAAGGTGTGTGGGAATATCAGTATGTGGTAGCAAAAGTACGCTTGCAATTTGAGCATCTCTAACAGTTTTGTTTTCATTTATGTGAAGAGGGACATCTAAGAGTTGCCATTCAACCAGAACAACTGGGAAGTTACAGTTTGAAATGTGAAATAATATTGTAAGTGTGAATAGTAATTTCATATTTAGAGCAATAGTGATGATTCGCATGCTTTAGCTTGAAATCTTTGTGTGCAATTTTTTTTTTTAATTGAATTTTTGATGGACCAATATTTTTTTATTCTCGCTCCTTGATCTGTTGTGGTCAGATCCAGTCGGAGGTTGTCTCCCTGGACGTGTTCTCCTGTGATGGTCAGCGCCCCCTAGCTGTGGAGAAGCTGGACAAGGGCAATAACCTGGAGATCATCCTGCCTCTGATCGCATCAGTGAGTGCTTATTTCCTTCCTTCCTCTCCGTAAAGTGACCGCAATCACGTGCTGATTATTATGTCACTGTATTTGGGGGGATCTGTGGAAGTGCCTGTGGAATTCATGCCCTACTGTAGAAGAAAAGAAGTAGAGAAAAAGGGAGGGAAGTAGAATGTACAGTTTTCTTTTCTTCTTCC
Source organism: Phymorhynchus buccinoides (assembly GCA_017654935.2). NCBI lineage: Eukaryota > Metazoa > Mollusca > Gastropoda > Neogastropoda > Raphitomidae > Phymorhynchus > Phymorhynchus buccinoides. The sequence continues at coordinate 45,712,951 of CM065704.1, read as the reverse complement.
CATAAGTATCCACAATCAACACTGTTATTTTAATGATCAGGAGGAAATTTGAATCTGAATGTATGTGTGTTTGTGTGTGTGTGTGTATGGTGTATGTGTGTGTGTGTGTATGGTGTGTGTGTGTATGGTGTGTGTGATGTGTGTGCGTATTGTGTATGTGTGTGTGTGTGTTTGTTTTTAGATAAACAAGAGAAAGATAATACATATAGGACAGACAGGCATATAGAAAACACCAAACAGACTAGAAGAAAACCTCCTTTGTAATTTTGCAATTTACATACCTTGTCTGTGTACACAGAGACAGACAGGCCCACACATATGGATGCATGCGCACAATACACAAGCACACACAGACACACATATACTTGGACACACCCACACACAGACACACCAATCTCTCTCCCCACCCACGCACACACACACCACACCGCAATGCAACGCAACGCAACGCAATACAACACACACACACACACACACACACCACACCGCAACGCAACGCAACGCAATACAACACACACACACACACACACACACACACACACACACACACGACAGAGAACGAAATACATACAAGACAAGTAGAAGAAGAAGCAGAAGAAGTTACTCAACCAGTCAGAGGAGCAGTGGACGTGGACACAGATACACAAGGGCTTGATCCATGGCAGCAACATGGGACTGCAATTGATGGCACCTGTCTCTCTCTCTCTCTCTCTCTCTCTCTCTCTCTCTCTCTCTCTCTCTCTCCCCCCCCCCCCCCCCCCCCCATCTTGCATTTGTGGTGAACAAACATAGAAAAAAAAGACATTGCTAT
>CM065704.1:45622140-45709640 GCA_017654935.2 Phymorhynchus buccinoides | reverse complement strand
GGAACACTTGAAATACATGCATGCACGTCTCACACATGCACGGACATGCACACAATCATGCATGCCTATATGCACACTCAAGCAACTTTGTCCTCATACATAATGTATGTATTTGATCAAAGAAACCACAAACACCACTAACTGTGTATACTGTTTGTGAAAAGAATAAAATAAAAGTAAAAGATTGTGCTGGTTTACTTTTTGTCCCAATGGGGGACAGACAGTGTATGAGCATGGTACATAGAGAGATCTCTTTCGAATTATGGAATTCTCGTCAGTATGTATATCTGCTCTAACAAACACTAACAAACACATAATGTATGTATGCACGCACACATGCATGCATATTCTTGCACACACACACACACACACACACACACACACACACACACACACACACACACACACACACACACACACACACACACACACACACACACACACACACACACACCCTACACTCTACACCCTCTCTAGAGCAAGTGTGCACGCACAAATGATGGCTGAGGAACAAGATGGGGGTGACAGGAACTGTTTAAAGAACCAGTGTCATAGATGTTTGAAGTGCCTGGAATGTGGCCCCATGTTTGTTTTAACCTTGGTAAACTCCCCACACAAGCCAGACCTGTTTGAACTCTGCATTTTGAAAGTAAGGGGAAAACTAGAGTGTTAAGACGCTAGATCACCAGCCGCGTTGCAGTCTTTTCGGCTGCTGTGCTTTGTCTCTCAGCTAGCAACGAGCCGTTAAGGTATTGACCTTGACCTTTGACCTATGACCTTCATTTTCGAACTTGGCTTAGATATATTTAGTACCTATTTTTTTAGCTTCCTAAGTTCCTCCGTTATCGTGCCATGTGCTCTGTAGCTTTTTCGGCTCCAGTGACCTTGACCGTTGACCTATGACCTTCATTATCGAACTTGTCCTAGATATGCTTAGTATCTATCCGCATGCAAAATGTAACGGTCCTAGGTCCCTTTTGTTCGCGGCTGGTAAGCAGGGATGGAAGTGTTTAAAACTCCATTGAAATATGTAGGTGTGTAGTGTGTTTGTTTTTCAGGGGGGGGTTTCTGTTTGGGGGAGAGGTGAACTGAAGAGTGTCTCGCTCTCAGTAAGCAGACCTCAAAATGTGTATCTCTGTCTCACAGTCACTGTATCTTCCTCCTCTGTTTCACTGTCTGTCTGTCAGTCATATTCTCTCTCTCTCTCTCTCTCTCTCTCTCTCTCTCTCTCTCTCTCTCTCTCTCTCTCTCTCTCTCTCTCTCTCTCTCTCTCTCTCTCTCTCTCTCTCTCTCTCTCTCTTGCACACACACATTCATTCCTTGGTCAATATGAAAGATGTCTGCACAAGACCTAATATTCATACCTATAGTTTAGAATTTGCTGACGATCATCGAGCAAACAGACCTCAGTCTGTGCGGTCACAGGGAGTGTGAGAGGCCACACAGGGTTTTAGTCAACAAAGCGTCTAACGCAGGACAGAGAGGACGAAGGAAAGTTTGAGAGTATGTGGGTGGGGGAGTCAGTTAACAAGTTTGGGCTCTGTCAAGCACAGAGTGAAGATACTGAGTACAAGTTTGTGGAGGGGAGAATATGTCCAGAAGGTGGATCGTCAAGTTGTGATGTATATTGCTTGCTGGTTAATCATGTCTCACTTTGACCATCTGAGAATTAGGGGGGTTTCTGCTTTTCTGGAAAAAACTGCTGGAGAAATAAACTCTTCCTCATCTATCCTCTGGTCCCCTGCTCTACAGTTAGGATGTTGGGGCATCCCAGAGAGATGCTTAGTTAATCCCGCAGTGAATGCCCATAATGTCGGTGGAATTGTCTCATCTTGTTCTGTTGATCTGTGTCCAAGGCTCTCATTGTTAGTTGTTGTTGTTGTTGTCGTCGTACCCTGGCTAAAAGACTCCAGGGATCATTCCAACAGCCGAAGCACTTGAACACTATGGTACAAATGCACCAGGTAGGGGTGAGAACATTACGTGTGTGATTGTTTTTGTATTACCCCGCCACATGGGCAGCCACACTTCGACTTTGGAGGATTTTTGGACTGATGATGTTATGCTAGGAGCTTGCCATGGCTAAAGACAATCCCCGCATAACTATGCAGAACATAACAACATTTTGATGTAGCCTTGGAGTTCTAGCTTATGTGAACTGATCGGACACAGCCTTATGCCAAGGTGGGCTCTCGTTGTTAGTCATGTAGGAGGATGTTGGAAATCTGCAGAGTGCTGTCAGCGGATTTGGAGCGAGTGAAAGAAAGCGGAGGGCAGGCATGCCTGAAATTTGTGCTCAAACCTGTGAGTTGGTTACCGAGGTGAGCAAAGCTTCAGGTGTGTCGGCCTCTCTGGCACTGTCCACGATCCTGCCTGCAAGTGACCGGTCTGCGTTGCTTTGACACCATTGGATTCGCAGCCTGGTTAAACACACAGCCGGCGTATATAAAGCGTTCACGCGAGGCGCGCACCATCATTCTCATCGCTGCTCGCGACAGAAACGGTTCAGACGTTCTTTTTCCCTGTTGCCCGAGCCACTGCGAGGCAGAACTCCGCAGCGACTAGGCTAGCAGTCTATACCCGATGCCTGGGATCGGTAGTTTTCCCTTTAAAGTGGTTTTGGAGCATTTATACTAGTTCAGTGATGTGACTAAGTGTTTTTTTTTTAAAGTTTATCATGGGATTTAATGGTTAGTTTTACATGTTTAAACATTTCAGATCTCTCTCTCTCTCTCTCTCTCTCTCTCTCTCTCTCTCTCTCTCTCTCTCTCTCTCTCTCTCTCTCTCTCTCTCTCTCTCTCTCTCTCTCTCTCTCTCTCTCTCTCTCTCTCTCTCTCTCTCTCTCTCTCTCTCTCTCTCTCTCTCTCTCTCTCTGTGTGTGTGTATGTGTGTGTGAAATAGAGTGTGTTCATTTGTGTGTGTGTGTGTGTGTGTGAAATCTTTAACTTTGACAGCTCCTTAGTCGCCATTGGGTTCTTAAACCTGCACCAATGTGTGTTTAATTGTTTTGCAGTGAGCAGTGGCCTCCCCACCCCCAGAAAAACTTGTACCGGCAGGACTTCCCCAAAGAAGACAGCACCATCCACATCTTCCTCTCCCCGAACAGGACACAGGAGCTACTGGGAGGTGGGTGGGGCTATCAGGAGCACAAACACATCACAGAAAACACGCACACATATCAAGTTCAAGTTCAAGTATGCTTTAACCCTTTCACTGCCAATGTCGCATTTATGCACCACACTGATTTAACATCCATGTCACTACAAGGCGTGACATTAGGATCTACTATCCAAGGATCGTATGTTGTTAATGTTGGGAGCAAGGAAAGGGTTAAATTGATGCATGTCATTGAGGGATTCACAGTATTGCAGATGCCGACTTTTCTTTACCCAGGTAATTTTGACAGAAAATGTTGGCTGAAAAATTGCTGGTGGTGAAAGGGTTAATATCTCCAAAAGAGAAATTCAGGTTAGGTGCAACAACATGACAGAGATACAACATAATTGAAAGAACATTAATCATGTGAAACGAAATTATACCAAATAAATGATTATCATTAAAATTCATTACGTCAACTTAGAAATGTGCACTTTTAAAACACAGAGAGAGAGAAAGGATCAATAACCATTATTAACTTATAGCAATCAATCAAATAACAACAATGGGAATACATCTCGTCGTCAACAATCAACACAATAAGCACGCAGAACTGTCCTCTGATGCTTTACTTCTTTTTTCATACTCTCTTACGTGTGCGTCAAAAACATTCTTTTTGTTAACAGTTCAATATAAAAAGCGTATCTGAGCCCGATAAAGTCACATTATACTTTTTCTTCAATGTTTTCGTGGTAAGGAATTTGTTTAGAACCATAACTTCCTGTCTGTCTTGATTGCCATGGTATGTGCTTGGTGTGGTATATATTGTTGCGGATTGGTCAGGTTTTGTACCAGTGGTTTAGGACCATGTATTTTATTCAATTATGTGTTGGACTCTTTCATAATAAAGGACACGCCAAACACATAATGTTCAGTTCAACGCTTCCGACTTCAGAGTTTAATCGCCATGTGTCTGTCTGACTGTGTGGGTGAGTAGTACACAAGTGCATTGTGGGATACAAAACATCTTTTTACACAAATAAAATGCATGGTCCTAAACCACCGGTACAAAACCTGACCAATCCGCAACATATATAAACAAAATGGAGTTTTTTAGGAACTTTCTTGGTTTGTTCCTCTACGTTGGATAATTGCGCAGAGCTGTACATATTGATGTGGTAGGCAGCTCTGACTGCTTTTTCTGTTTTTCACGATCCAACCCTTTTTCCTGGTGTGGTCAGGGCGTCTCTCAACTCTGCGATGATTGATTGGTTGGTTGATTGATTGGTTGGTTGATTGATTGATTGATTGATTGATTGGTTGGGTTCCCCAGGAGTTGACGCCTGGTACCTGGGTGTTGTGGAGGCCAGCTTAACACCTGTGATCAATGGTCAACTTAGGATGCTGATGTCACCACCAGGGGGCAATCAAACCAGTAGGGGCTTAGCGCGTGATATTCTCTCTCAGTTGGGGGTAGTGAGAGAGAGAGAGGGGGAGACGAGTCCCTCCCTCTCTCTCTCTCTCACTACCCCCAACAGGGAGATGAGTCCCTCCCTCCCTCTCTCTCTCTCTCTCACTACCCCCAACTAAGAATATCATGCGCTAAGCCCCTACTGGTTTGATTGCCCCTGGCTGTAAAAGGTGCGTCCTAAGCTGCTCATTGATTGATTGGGTTGATGGATTGACTGATTGATTGACTGATTGATGTTTGTTGTCCAGGAGCTGGCACCTATTATCTAGGTCTGGTGGAGACGTCTCTCAACTCGGGGAGAAGGAGACCGGCCGAGGTGCTGACCCGTAACTACTCCTTGAGGGCATGGTTCGGGTCCTGCCTCTACTGGGACAGTGCTGACAATGTGTGGAGTCAGAGAGGGTGCCATGTGGCCCCGCGGACCACTACCAACACTGCTTTCTGCAGGTAATAACATCTGTAATGTAGTTGAATGTTTAGGGTTCAGATCCTGCCTCTACTGGGACAGTGCTGACAATGTGTGGAGTCAGAGAGGGTGCCACGTGGCCCCGCGGACCACTACTAACACTGCTTTCTGCAGGTAATAACATCTGTAATGTAGTTGAATGTTTAGGGTTCGGATCCTGCCTCTACTGGGACAGTGCTGACAATGTGTGGTCAGAGAGGGTCCCACGTGGCCCCGCAGACCACTACTAACACTGCTTTCTGTAGGTTATGGTGTGTTAACAGTTACCCCCTAATTCAAAGATTGTTATTACTCATTGACCATGATAGTAAAGTGTCAGTGTGAGCCGTCTCACCCATGATTTTGGAGAGCAATGGAAATCATCTAATAACTTAATACTTAGTGATTGATGATTTATTACTCTCAAACTAAGCGGCTTTGCATTGCGTTACAAAATAAGTCTGAAGGGTCGCTCCTTAAGGCTTTGAACATTGATTTAGTTATGAAAAGTTCTTGTTTTCTTGTCTGCATTAGCTGCCATTTCTGCAGATTTAAGCACCATTTCTGCCTGCCTGTTTGAAGAATGTGGTGTTTCTTTGCTTAGCTGATGTGTATATGTTCAGTGCTTCTCTGTTCCCCAGATGCAATCACCTGACGACTTTTGGCAGTCACTTTGAACTGGTGCCCAATGACTTGAGCTTCACTGATATAGAACACTTCTTTGGGTGAGTGATGTGTGGGTGTGTGTCTGTGTGAGCATGCATGTCTGCATGATGTGTGAAAGACGATGCATGAATTGAAATGTGAGAGGATGAAAGCCTTAAATCATTTTTGCAAAGTCTTCGTGCCTATTCCTATCTTCCTAGTTTTCATTCAGTTTAGCAGCACGATAATCCAATGGCCTTATATTGATTTCTTGTTCTTCAATCTTGAATTGTTCTTGGTCATGGTCTCATCAGACTATCTGTGACTTGGAGGTTGTGCAATACGTATATAGACTATAATTTTTTTAATTTAATTTTAGACCTTTATTTAGCAGTATCCAGCAAGACCAATCCGGCTACCGTAGCCGTAGCAGTCCCGGGGACAGGCCCTGACTGGCACAGCTCCTGCCCTTCATTTACCACTACTTTGATCTATGGCCCCCTAACCCTATCTTGAATTTTAAAATGACATGTTGAGTTCCCTCTTGAATGATACCAGAGAGGGAGCCTCAGCTGCTGCAGCCGGGAGAGAATTCCACACAGGAATGGTCCTGGAGAAAAAAACTACTTTTCCAAGTCTCCATGATTCCTCAGTGGTGATTCAGCTATTGGTTCTGAAGACAATGCACATCGTTCTGAAATGTTTTGGTTTTTTGGACAAGTTTCATGGAAAAAACAATTATATTTCATTAAACTCTTGCATTTATTATTGAATTCAGTTTTACTATAATTTTTCTCTTTGTCTTTTCAGTCTCCATGAGAACCCCTCAGTGGTAATTATGATGACAGCCTTGTACATCATCCTGCTCATTATCATCATCATCATCATCATCATCACAGTGATTGATGTTATATTTCTCACTGTTTCAGTCTCCATGAGAATCTGTCGGTGGTGATACAGGTGTCCGTGGTGACAGCGCTGTACGTCATCCTGCTCATCATCATCATCATCATCATCATCATCATCATCACAGTGATTGATGTTATATTTCTCACTGTTTCAGTCTCCGTGAGAACCCGTCAGTGGTGATACTGGTGTCCGTGGTGACAGTGCTGTACGTCATCCTGCTCATCATCATCATCATCATCATCATCACAGTGATTGATGTTATATTTCTCACTGTTTCAGTCTCCATGAGAACCCCTCAGTAGTGATACTGGTGTCCGTGGTGACAGCGCTGTACGTCATCCTGCTCATCATGGCGTGTCGTCTGGACGCCAATGACCGCGCCAAAGGGGGCCTGGTGTGTCTGAGCGACAACAACCTCACCGACGTCCAGGTCTACGAAGTGGTGTTGGACACTGGCTTGAGACAGACCGCGCCCAATACTGCAAAGGTATTGCATTGTTTGGTATTGTGTTTCATTATTTGTGTTATTGTTATATTGGCATGGGATCAGGATGTCTGCTGTATTTGGGTGGCAACTAATTCACAGGACTATGAGGTGGTTAGAGGCAGACTGCTCCGAACACTGCAAAAGTATGATGATCATCATCATTGTTGTTGTTAGTGTCATCAACATCATGATCATCATGATCATCATCATAAGGCCAAGTGTGTCTATGTGACAGTAACCTATATAATATAAGGCACTGTGAAATAGATGAGATTAGCGTCCAATTGGTCGGAGACCCTTGTAGACGGTGATATAATACGGCAATGGTACCTCCACTGATAATCATATCAGTCAGGTTTTGACACAAATGGGGCATTTTCTAGCCATTGTGGTTGAATTAACCCCTTCACTGCTGAGCCCGGTTCCGGTTCCGGGGCAACTATTTGCCAAGCTGTTTTAGGTTGTGGAGTCTATTGCAGAACTTTCTGAATAAACGTGCATATCGATGGCTTGGAGTCAAAACGGACTATCTTTAAATAGTCCATTGACATATTATTGAACTTATTACGAAAAGTTACAACTTGTATTAAAAAAAGACTGCTGAAATATAAAAAGTATAACCCCCTTTTTATATTTCTGCAGTCATTGTTTGATATAAGTTATTAGTTTTTGTAATAAGTCCAAACATACGTCAATGGACAATCTAAAGATAGTCCGTTTTGACTCCAAGCCATCGATATAACCTATACTTTTCTGAAAGGGAATTGAATATATACTATCATTTGAGAACACTCTCACATGCATTAAAACATGCTGCGGAAAGTGTATGGATAGAAAAAGGGAAACTCTTAGAATAACCCTATGACGGATATTTCCGTGACGGGGCAGTTTATAGGTTTTAGAATAACCCTATGACGGATATTTCTGTGACGAGGTAGTTTATAGGTTTTAGAATAACCCTATGACGGATATTTCCGTGACGAGGCAGTTTATAGGTTACTGGAAGTTGACGGAAATATCCGTGACAGGGCAGTGAAGAGGTTAAAGTCTGAACTATTCAAGAAAATACATAAACACTCTCTGAAATCAAACAAAGGGGTGTTTTAGAAAATCACCAACAAGCGCCAGATACACGTCACAAATGAATGTAATAGTGTAACTCGAAACGTTGGAAGCGTGTTTGCTTGCATGTTTCATTTAATGTTTTTAATTTAAAAATATTTGTCCTTCACATTTTGATTGTGTATGAGATGATTATGTTGTTGATGATTTTATAATAATAGTAATAATAAACGGACGCTTATATAGCGCTTTCTATCGAGCACAAAGCGCTTCACAATCAGCATTAAAATACTCACAGATATACACACACGCACACAGACACATACGCATGTACGTGCACGCACGTGAGTGAACGCGTTCTTGTACACAGACATACACACACAGACCCACATGTCATCAAACACACAGAAAACGCATTCTCACTGAAGCGCACACACACTTACATAAACATACACTTGTACAAACATGTGCGCACGCACACACACACACAAACACACACGCGCACTCACATACAAAAACACACACTCACACACACATACTCGCACATACTCCCCCCCCCCCCCCTCTCTCTCTAGCCGAACACAATCTCCTGCGCACACATACACATACACATGCAAGCACATATGCCCACACAGAACACACACAACTCACTCGCACACACACACACACACACACACACACCTGCTCGGAAGAGCGGCCGTAAGTGCACGCACACTCACACTCGCGCACACAAATTACATACATGCATACATCGCACAGTCACACACACGCACACACGTACGTACGCACGCATGCACATAAACACAGGTATACATTTTAATAATTAATGTTCCTGTTTTGTTCCACAGATCAGCATCATTCTGCATGGAGAGCTGGGGATGTCAGAGACAAGGGAGCTCATCAGTGAAGACGATCGGCCATTGTTCGACCGCAGCTCACGAGACCGATTCCTCTTAACGTCAGTAACATTTAATTTAACCTTAATGTTTAACATTATTTGGTTTGACTGGGGCTATTGCTTTATTGTACATCATATCACATCAGTGCAAAAAAATGGAAAACATGGCTGTGTCTCATATTTGACAGCTGTGCATGTTAGCTCACAACATTATGCAAAAAGGGACGTAAACGTTTTTGGCTGCTTTTTCAAAGTTGAAAAGAACTTTGAAGGCCGAACGATTGCTGACAGAATGTGTTTTGTGTTTTTTTATGAAAAAATAAGTTGTGTGTTATTTTCTTTTTGAGCAGCATGATTGTATTGGATTTCCTGAGAGTCAAGGTACATCATGAAATGTTTGCATTACTTGGCCATAGGGTAATATGTTCACTTTTATCCCTCCTCACAACACTTCCTCCATTTTCTCAGACATTCGTCTGTCATCATGTTTGTTTTCAAAAACGATGTGTTGGTTTTATTTTTTCATAACAGGTTTCCTGACAGTCTGGGTCGTATCGTCAAAGTTCAGCTGTGGCACAACAATGCGGGGGCCTCCCCCAGGTGGTTCTTGACACAAGTGCTGGTCCGCGATTTTAATGCAGGTGTGTCTGTCTGTCTGTCTGTCTGTCTCTGTGACACAACAATACGGGGGCTTCCCCCAGGTGGTTTTTAACGGAAATGCTGGTCCGTGATCTCAGTGCAGGTCTGTGTCGTGTGTGTTTCTATGGTACCAGTATATTTAACTTCTGATTTATTCTCGATTGTTGATTGCATGCCATGTGTATTTGTATTTTGTCACTGTAAGGCGCTTTGAGCTGAGTTTTTAGGATATTGCACCATATAAATTCTATTCTTTATTGTTATTTGTACCATACTGACTTGTTTCCCCTACCAGGCAAGGTGCACTGCTTTCTGTGTGAGAAGTGGTTGGTACAATACTGACTTGTTTCCCCTGCCAGGCAAGGTGCACTGCTTTCTGTGTGAGAAGTGGTTGGTACAATACTGACTTGTTTCCCCTGCCAGGCAAGGTGCACTGCTTTCTGTGTGAGAAGTGGTTGGTACAATACTGACTTGTTTCCCTTGTTTCCCCTTCCAGGCAAGGTGCACTGCTTTCTGTGTGAGAAGTGGTTGGTACAATACTGACTTGTTTCCCCTGCCAGGCAAGGTGCACTGCTTTCTGTGTGAGAAGTGGTTGGTACAATACTGACTTGTTTCCCTTGTTTCCCCTGCCAGGCAAGGTGCACTGCTTTCTGTGTGAGAAGTGGTTGGTACAATACTGACTTGTTTCCCCTGCCAGGCAAGGTGCACTGCTTTCTGTGTGAGAAGTGGTTGGTACAATACTGACTTGTTTCCCTTGTTTCCCCTGCCAGGCAAGGTGCACTGCTTTCTGTGTGAGAAGTGGTTGGTACAATACTGACTTGTTTCCCCTGCCAGGCAAGGTGCACTGCTTTCTGTGTGAGAAGTGGTTGGTACAATACTGACTTGTTTCCCCTGGCCAGGCAATACTGGTGCACTGCTTTCTGTGTGAGAAGTGGTTGGTACAATACTGACTTGTTTCCCCTGCCAGGCAAGGTGCACTGCTTTCTGTGTGAGAAGTGGTTGGTACAATACTGACTTGTTTCCCCTTCCAGGCAAGGTGCACTGCTTTCTGTGTGAGAAGTGGTTCGCGGTGGATGAGGGGGATGGGAGAGTGGAGAGGGAGCTGGTTGCCCTTGACAACAGCGTCACCTTCACCCAGGTAAGGACATCTATTGGCCACTGCAAATAACACCTTTTGCAAGAGTGAATGCCCTTGGTGGGTGGGGGAAGATGGTTGAGTACTGACCAAACAAGGGAATAACTCTCGCCAATAACCCTATTAGAGGCCACTTAATGGCTGCCTTTTGCAAGAGTGAATGCCCTTTTAGATACTGATCAACAAGGGCTTAACTCTTGCCGTCAAGGGCGTTAATAACCCTACTTGCAGTGGCCAATAGGCGATGAAGTTTCAGGCAGATTTCAGTTTGAGTGTATGCCTGTAGATCCAGTTGTGTGTGTGTGTGTGTGTGTGTGTGTGTGTGAATCATATCCAACCATGATTTCCGGCAGGGGAGGTTACAATTATACCAGGAACTGGGCTCAAATTTAGTTACGGTAGAGTCCCTTGTTCATAGCATGTCTCCACTGTCTCCCAACCAAGGGAACTCTGAAATAGTTGGCATTGTATGGTGGGTCTCTATTGGGGTCTGCAACAAACACCTTTTGCAAGAGTGAATGCCCTTGGAGGGTGGGGGAAGATGGTTCAGTACTGACCAGACAGGGGAATAACTCTCGCCAATGACCCCTATTTGATGCCACTAAATGGCTGCCTTTCGCAGGAGTGAACGCCCTTGTCAGTACTGACCAGCAAAGAGAAATTACTCCCACTGTCAAGGGCGTTAATAACCCTAGTTGCAAAGGCCTATAGGCAAGCTAATACCCAAGGCTGCAGCTCTAAGAAAGTATGCAATTTCTGCCTAGTTCTAGAATCAAAGTCATTCACAAATGTTTAAGCTCTAAGATGATATTCTGTTGCCGTGGGTGTGTGTTTGTGTCAATGAAGGAATTGTATTTTACCTCCCACTCTCACTGTTAACTTTGCTATTTGTTATGTGTGTATGGGGTGGGGGTTTTCCTGCAGATCTTTAGAAACAAGTTGCAACAGACTTTGCTATTTGTTATGTATGTATGGGGTGGGGGTTTTCCTGCAGATCTTTAGAAACAAGTTGCAACAGACTTTGGGACACAAATGGTGGAATTGGGAAACTCACCAGGGTTTGGGTTGGGTGGTCAAAGTAGAAAAGGGGAAGAAGCAAGCTTTCCGCTCGTAGAGTTTTCATCAGACTGGGAGTTAGTGTTTAAAAGCAAGACAACAACAAAAGACTTCTTTTTGTTTTGCACCAGACTATTATGCAAACTATAATGGCAAACTTTTACGCGTGTAGCTTTATTGGTTCGGTCTACTTTTAGTTCAGACGTCATCATCATCTTCATAATAGTAATCATCGTCATTATAATGTGTTATGGTTATTTTTCTTTCAGATTTTCCTGATCAAGTGGAATCAGTATGTGGCAGATTTCCATGCATGGAGCTCCGTGTTCACTCGGCCGGCTCACTCCCAGTTCACACGAGCCCAACGCCTCACCTGTCTGCTGACTCTGCTTCTGTCATACATGGCCCTCAACGCTGTGTGGTACCAACGACAGCCTGAACAGGTAAAATAGTGCGATACATTACAATACAGTGTGATACATTACAATACATTACAGTACAATCCCTGTCTGCTGACTCTGCTGCTGTCATACATGGCCCTGAAAGCTGTGTGGTACCAACGACAGCCTGAACAGGTAAAATAGTGCAATACATGACAATACAGTGCGATGCATTACAATACAGTCTGATGTCATACATGGCCCTGAAAGCTGTGTGGTACCAACGACAGCCTGAACAGGTAAAATAGTGCAATACATGACAATACAGTGCGATGCATTACAATACAGTCTGATGTCATACATGGCCCTGAAGGCTGTGTGGTACCAACGACAGCCTGAACAGGTAAAATAGTGCAATACATTGGAATACAGTGCCAGGGTTCCCAGGCACCTTTTAAATCCTTGTGAATTGGTTTTGGGTCAACAGGCCTTTTAAGTGCTTTATTTCAGCAAGTAGATCCTTTTAATTCATCAAGAGGTCCTTTTATTTTTTTGAAAGGTACTGTTAAGTTCTGTTTTATCAAGGAAAAAAGTGATAAAAAAGCTAACAGCTAAGCAATTTCTGAAGAAAAAAACCCAATGTGCAGTATGCAAAGTTGTCAGTGTCACAGATTGTTCCCGCATTCACCACCACCCTTCATAGTCATATGTCTCTGAAAAGTGTGACTGTGCATACGAAAAGCTGCATGTTTACGGTACAATAACAAATGTTGTCTTATTTCGTTTCTTAAACGTACAGCTAAACGGATCCCAAATAGTGGCATTTTTGCTGTTTTGTTTCTTTTGTTTTTAAACAATCCTTTTACTGTCTTCTTCTTCAACATCTTATTTTTCTTTTACATATAACACATTGTCATTTGTCTGGAAGGTATTCTTTTGTTCTTTTACATATAGCACATTGTCATTTGTCTGGAAGGTATTTTGCTGTCTTTGTCTCTGTTTAGTTTTTACCATCTTCATATTTTCTCATTTCACACTTTTTATTCTTCAGCGTCGTGGGGAGTTTGGCTTACTGGATGTGTCCTGGCGCAGTCTTGCTGTGGGTGCCATCTGCTGTGCTGTCGTGTTCCCCCTACACCTCTTCCTCGCCTTCCTCTTCAGACGAAGCAGGGTATGTGGCTGTGTGTGTTGGGCGGGGGGGAGGGGGGGGGGGGGGGGGGGATGAAAAAGAGAGACAGAGAAAGTGAGAGAAACAGACAGACAAACAAGACAGACGGTCTGTGGTTGGATCACATTGACATGTCAAATTTCAGGTGTTGGTATATTATCGTATTTTACAGACTATTGGGGTGGGTTTTTCCCCAGACTGAGACCCCTACGCCTTATGGGACTAAAAATAATGGAAAGTTTGTTTTTTTAATCTTAATTTTGTGTATTGTTTTGTGGTACACGTTTGAATATGGTTTCACCTTATAGTCTGAAGAACATGGCGCACGTTTATCACTCGTGCTTGTTACCTTGGAACGAGGCATTGTTAACGAAGGATAGTGAGACTTTGCCATAATATGATCTCCCTGATCCGTTTTGTACCAGGTGTGTCACTCGGCCTGCAACCACAAACGAGGCTCCCCGCACAACATCAACAGTATCAACATCAACGCCTCCACCTCCCACCTCACCTCCACCCACCTCCCTTCATCCAACCCCAACCCCACCACCCCCACCACCCCCCCCTCCTGCCCCGCCGACTGACCAGGAGATAACGACGTCGACGACGATGACGGACTCTGCCACGCCGCTGACAACGTATTCCCTGCTGGACCAGTCCATCCTCAACTGGCAGTCCATCCAGGACTGGGCCCAGCGCCAGTGGGTCAAGCGGCAGAGCAACAGTCGGTCCACGCAGGAGGTCAGCGTCAAGAACAGCGCGGGGCAGCAGCAGAGCGCCGCGCAGCAGGGACCCCCCGCGCAGCCCGTGTTGCACACACTGCTAGCTGGTAGGTCTTCACACTCCATGGCTAGGCTTGACACATACAGCAGCAGGGACCCCCCGCGCAGCCCGTGTTGCACACACTGCTGGCTGGTAGGTCTTCACACTCCATGGCTAGGCTTGACACATACAGCAGCAGGGACCCCCCGCGCAGCCCGTGTTGCACACACTGCTGGCTGGTAGGTCTTCACACTCCATGGCTAGGCTTGACACATACAGCAGCAGGGACCCCCCGCGCAGCCCGTGTTGCACACACTGCTAGCTGGTAGGTCTTCACACTCCATGGCTAGGCTTGACACATACAGCAGCAGGGACCCCCCGCGCAGCCCGTGTTGCACACACTGCTGGCTGGTAGGTCTTCACACTCCATGGCTAGGCTTGACACATACAGCAGCAGGGACCCCCCGCACAGCCCGTGTTGCACACACTGCTGGCTGGTAGGTCTTCACACTCCATGGCTAGGCTTGACACATACAGCAGCAGGGACCCCCCGCGCAGCCCGTGTTGCACACACTGCTGGCTGGTCAGTCTTCACACTCCATGGCTAGGCTTGACACATACAGCAGCAGGGACCCCCCCGCACAGCCCGTGTTGCACACACTGCTGGCTGGTCAGTCTTCACACTCCATGGCTAGGCTTGCCAAATATATGTTCTTTTAGAAAAGCACAACAACAAAAACCAGCACTTTTCCGTTTAAGTTATGCTAGTTTGTTTTCACTTTTTGAGTTTTGTTTTGTTTTTGTTGGTATTGTTGTGTGTGTATCTGCTTGGTTTGACAAAACTGATGTGTATTTAATCAACATTGAAAATCATAAGTTGAATTACAAGAAAAACTTCATTTAATTTTCATTTCATAAACAGCAATGGGTGTTCAAAAAATAAATATATAGTATTCGTTGACATAAAAATAATCAAATAATAAAAAAATAAGTTATTGTATGTTAATAATATGTTATTTGTTTACTCACCTCTAGCACTCTTTGTCAGGCAATTCACATAACAATGTAAAAACGGCAGTCTGTAGTTACTGTTGGAAAAATATAAAATCCAAGTGAGCTGTCTGATTTTCTGAGAAAGTGTGTGAAACAGTGATTGTAGGCTGAATGGATAGTAGGTTGTTTACACTGATCCTGCTGCCACAGAGCCCTGGCCAGTTAGGTGCTGCTGAGAGCTAGTCAGTTGTTTACACTGAATGCCCATCCCTGCTGCCACAGAGCCCTGGCCAGTTAGGTGCTGCTGAGAGCTAGTCAGTTGTTTACACTGAATGCCCATCCCTGCTGCCACAGAGCCCTGGCCAGTTAGGTGCTGCTGAGAGCTAGTCAGTTGTTTACACTGAATGCCCATCCCTGCTGCCACAGAGCCCAGGCCAGTGAGGTGCTGCTGAGAGCTAGTCAGTTGTTTACACTGAATGCCCATCCCTGCTGCCACAGAGCCCAGGCCAGTGAGGTGCTGCTGAGAGCTAGTCAGTTGTTTACACTGAATGCCCATCCCTGCTGCCACAGAGCCCAGGCCAGTGAGGTGCTGCTGAGAGCTAGTCAGTTGTTTACACTGAATGCCCATCCCTGCTGCCACAGAGCCCAGGCCAGTGAGGTGCTGCTGAGAGCTAGTCAGTTGTTTACACTGAATGCCCATCCCTGCTGCCACAGAGCCCAGGCCAGTTAGTGCTGCTGAGAGCTAGTCAGTTGTTTACACTGAATGCCCATCCCTGCTGCCACAGAGCCCAGGCCAGTGAGGTGCTGCTGAGAGCTAGTCAGTTGTTTACACTGAATGCCCATCCCTGCTGCCACAGAGCCCAGGCCAGTGAGGTGCTGCTGAGAGCTAGTCAGTTGTTTACACTGAATGCCCATCCCTGCTGCCACAGAGCCCAGGCCAGTGAGGTGCTGCTGAGAGCTAGTCAGTTGTTTACACTGAATGCCCATCCCTGCTGCCACAGAGCCCAGGCCAGTTAAGTGCTGCTGAGAGCTAGTCAGTTGTTTACTCCTCACCACAGAGCCCAGGCAGTTAAGTGCTGCTGAGAGCTAGTCAGTTGTTTACTACTCACCAGGCACTGGTAAGGCGCCACACCCCACACCAGAATAGTGTAGGCTGCTAATGCATTGCTCTGACCTGCATCATGTCATCACTAAATGTGTTTAGGCTTCAAACCATAAGCAGGCATGGCACGGGAACAGGGTTTATGCCTGTATTTCTTATCCAATTTCCCTTTTATTTCCCAGACCTAAACTTTGTTTCCTGACATAGAAGGTTTTGGTCTGGGGAAAGTGGGGAATTCAGAATTGAGCCAAAGCTAGCTGTGTTAATTATTTAATAAACCATAATTGGTTTTGAATTAAAAATGTTGCCAGTGCAAGCCTTTTGTAATAAAATGTTCATTTATACAAAAACAAATTTTTGGGCTATTTTGAAGTACATGGTTCTGGTTCTGATGTATCGAGCAGCAGAATTACTGGAAGTAACAAGCTTTCTGCAGATCCTTTGTTAATCATTTAGAGTACTGACGAGTCTACGTGTTGGCTGGGTCAGTGCGTACCCCCCCCCCCCCCCTTGAAATCGTTGAGATTGTAAGGAAATCACGTCATGCTTGCGTCATTTATTCCAATGTCGTTTATTTCTTCCAGCTTTCATTTTTCAAACGAAAGAAGACCAACTTTCATGGAGTTATAAGGCAAAATCTGAATATACTCATTTTACTAATGGTTTCATTTATGCACTTGGTGTGGAGTGAAAGTTGCTATGGGTTACATATAAGTGTATATAGATAAAAATGCAACACCCGTATGTATGGTGCTCACTGACCCGTACCGGTACGCAATGACCAATTTGTCAGTCTTCAGAAATCCGTTTGCTTCTAGAAAACGGTTTCAGTTACAAACCAGAGCGTTGATACAGCGGAAGCAGAAACATTTTAGCAGACGCTGGTGATCTAAATCTTTTCCAATATCGAACTGGAGATCCACAAATTGATGTTATATTACGATAATGCCTTAAGGGGTATGCAACCCTCCTCAGTACTCTATGCCTGACAGATTATTTCTGAGTATGGATTTTACGGACACTAAGTCAGTACTTTTTTTCTAGACTGATACCCCTGTGCCTTGTAATAAGCCTGACAATATAGTAACGGGAAAGGAAGTTTACAATATGAGTGTTGTGTCATCTTTGAGGGGTGCTCCTTACACTAAGGCGTGCCTCCTAGTCTGAAAAACATGCTATTAAATATTTAGAATTATGGAATCTTGCATCTTTGTACCTGATGGACATTTATGAGAGGGCTTCTTATGATCATGGTGATGATAATGATAATAATGTTTGATGATGATATAATGATGGTGATGATGATAATGTTTGATGATGATATTGTTTGATGGTGATAATGATGATGATAATGATGGTGATGATGATGATAATAATGATGATGACGATGATGATGATAATGATGATGATGATAATGATGATGATGATGATAATGCTTGATGATAATGATGATGATGATAATGCTTGATGATAATGATGATGATGATAATGCTTGATGATAATGATGATGATGATAATGCTTGATGATAATGATGATGATAATGCTTGATGATAATGATGATGATAATGCTTAATGATAATAATGATGATGATGGTGTTGATGATAATGATGATAATAATGCTTGATGATAATGATGATGATGATGATGATAATGACGATGATGGTGATGATGGTTGCAGGAGAGGACACAGACCAGGCGTCCAGTGGATTTGAGGATGCAGTCAGTCAGGCTACCAACGAACGCCATCGTATCAAACAGGCCTCGGAGAGCAGCTCCCAGGGACGCCGATCCCACCTGGGTGAGTTGATAACAACAGTAGTTGTAACTGTAGTGGTGGTGTTGTCGTTGACGTCTTACCCTGGCTTAAAGACTCCAGGGATCATCCCAGCAGCTCCCAGGGACGCCGATCCCACCTGGGTGAGTTGATAACAACAGTAGTTGTAACTGTAGTGCTGGTGTTGTCGTTGACGTCTTACCCTGGCTTAAAGACTCCAGGGATCATCCCAGCAGCTCCCAGGGACGCCGATCCCACCTGGGTGAGTTGATAACAACAGTAGTTGTAACTGTAGTGGTGGTGTTGTCGTTGACGTCTTACCCTGGCTTAAAGACTCCAGGGACCATCCCAGCAGCTGAAGCACTTGAACACTGTGGTGTAAATGCATAAGCTAGGGATGAGAACATTACGTGTGTGACCTGGTTTTGATTACCCCGCCACGTGGGCAGCCACACTCCCACTTCAGAGGCTTTTAGACTGATGATGTTTTGCCAGGAGCTTGTCATGGCTTAAGACAATCCCCGCATAGCAATGCAGAACATAGCAACATTTTGATGTAGCCTTGGTGTTCTAGCTTATGTCAACTGGTCTGACAGCCTCATGCCAGGGCGTGTGTAGTGGTAACAGCAGTGCATGGTGACCGATGACTGTGTCACACAGGATGGAGAAAGTCACAGCTTTCTTCTCCCTATCTCTTTGTTGTCTTCTTCTTCTTTTGCATTCCCGGCCATAAGGCCATAGCGGATAAAGTATGTATGTGTATCTGGTTTTCCAGTTTTCATTGGTCTCCCCGCTGCGTTCAGCTTACACATTCCGATTTCGGACGAGCTCTAAGGAGAAAATTATTGGGAAGATTTTTGTTGTTGTTGAAAAAAGGCAGGAGAATGGGCCAAATGAGTCAGAAAGATAGTAGATGGTAGAAAGCAAAGGGAATAGGCAGAGTCAAAGAGAGTGACAGATTAGGGGAAGTTGTGAGCACATATAGCTTCCAGAAGGTGGTGGAACAATTTGTACAAAAGACACACACCCCGGTTTTCCCATGGGGAGGAGTCTCTTTTCTTTGTCAGTTTTCTGCAGATTGAAGTATCTTCAATGTCCCAGTCTAACATCAGAGCAACCACTAAAGATAGACAAAGCTGTCCTTTTGCGTATCGGATATCTTTTGCAAAACAGAAAAACGTTGATGAACATTTGAATTACCCGGTGCAGCACTCCCTCCCATGAACGACCATGTGAAATGCACCAACAAAGTGGTCTGAAAAGGGAGGTGGTCTGAAATGGGAGGTGGGTGAGGAGAGGTCATTACAAATATAAACACATAACTGTCCTGAACAGGCTCCACTGAACTCCACCGAAGTGACTCCGCAGAAGTGCAGTGTCTCCTCGGTTGGTTGCCTCCTGACGGCCTAACATAGATTCGCTCCCCTTGGACTGCTGGTCTCGGTTTCTGCGACTTGAGCAAACCCGGGTGCAGCTGCGAATTGGGATTCGGAACGAGCGGCGTGGTAGCAACTCCACTGTACGGCCCAGAAGATGGGACAGCAAAAAAAAACCCAACAAAAAACAAAAAAATATAAACACATAACACATAAGTTTACACATAAACAACAAACTACCCTGTATATTTTAAAGCAAGATTTCACTCACACCAGTAACTGCATAATATTCCAAGCGCATCAGTTTGAAATACCAATAAACCAAGTTCTCCTCGCATCACAAAACCACTCCCAAACTAGGTCGTTCAGGTCCGAGTACGTATGGCATATTTTCGCTTTGGCCGTACATTCGTTCAGCTGTTTCGCCAGCTTCCCATAGAGCTGTCAGCGATTCTCGCTCGAGAATTATTGTTTGGATTTGGGTTTTTCCAACACCCAAGGATTGTGCAATGGATCGACAGCTTTCCCTTTTGTCACTTCTTTCAGTAATTTTGATTCTTTCTTTAAGAGTAGGCCTAAGAATTTTCCTTTTCTTCCCCGACATTGTGATTGTGAGAGAGGAAGCTGTCTGCTACACGCATGCGCATTTAGCTACTTTTCACTAGGGGAGATAACTAACCACGCAGAATGGTGGAAACTGCACAACTGTGCTCGTTGAGCGAAGGTTCAGCGACGAATCTGACCGGCTGTCTTCGTTTTCTGTTGTTTTCCACGATCTTTGTGGGTTCGATTTTTGTGACATGGTCGTAAAAATCGGAAGGCAAGAGGTCGTTAGTCGGGTATTGGAGGTGGTCGCTGATGAGAAGACACTCATATAGTAAAACCGATCGGTCACTGAAAATCAGGTCGGAAAGTGGAGGTGGTCATTGGATAGAAGGTCGTATGAGGGAGGGAGTACTGTATTATCTTATGTCCTCTCGTATTGTCGTATAATTTGTATTTTTATATAGACATAAAAACAAACAAAACACCACATGAACCAGAGCGAAATAATTCAAGGGCCCTGCCATCTTTATTGATCCATGCATTGATGTTGTTTTCGTTCCCCAACTTAAACGCTCTGGGGGCACACCCAGTGCCATGTGAACATTTCCCACGGCCTTGGGTGGGAAGATTACGTGTATGGCTGCTTTTAAAGGGCCCCGCCACATGGGTGGCCATACTCCGACTTCAGGGGACATCCATGCATTGATGATAATCACGTCAAATTAATTAATATGAGGTCATTACTTTGATGACATCATCTCCTCCAAAATCAGAATGTGTCGGCTGAATGCAGCGAGGACACCAGTGAAAACTGGAAAACGGACACATATATAGCCGTTGTGGCCTTATGGCCTGGGAACACAGAAGAAGAAAAAGAAGATGACATCATAAATTGTATTTTTGTGATGAACAAAAACCCGAACGCCCACATTGTTGCTGGTAATATTTTGGAAATTTATTGACTTCCCTTCATCAAACACAATCATGGACTAAATGGTCAACTTATGACGCGGATTTGACCGCCAGGGGGCAGTCAAACCACTAGGGGCTTATCATGCGATATTCTTAGTTGGGCGTAGAGAGAGAGAGAGAGGGAGATGTGAATCCCACCCTCTCTCTCTCTCTCTACGCCCAACTAAGAATATCGCGTGATAAGCCCCTAGTGGTTTGATTGCCCCCTGGCGGTCAAATCTGTGCCCTAAGTTGACCATTAAAATAGGCTGTGTGTGCCTCACTCGAGGTTAAATCTTACAATTTGTATTTTTCTTTTCAGGGGAGGATGAAGGAGGTGGAGCCCACATCTGTCTGCCGGCCTGGTGTCGCTACATCGCCTGGGTGTTGTGTGTCGTGGTGTGTGTCACCTGTGCTGCTGTCACCATACTGTATGGGTTCAGGTCAGTGTCGCTACATCGCCTGGGTGTTGTGTGTCGTGGTGTGTGTCACCTGTGCCACTGTCACCATACTGTATGGGTTCAGGTCAGTGTCGCTACATCGCCTGGGTGTTGTGTGTCGTGGTGTGTGTCACCTGTGCCACTGTCACCATACTGTATGGGTTCAGGTCAGTGTCCATCTGTCTGTTTATGTCTGTATGTGAGTTCATCCATGTGTTGTGGCATTGCCAGGGCGTTGTGGTGTGTGGTGTGGTTCATCAGGGCTACACTCACCATTTCTGTTTGGGTTTACATCTGTGTTGCTTCATTCCATGGTGCAGCTTTTCCTGTATACAGGGATTTCTTGTTTTTGAATTTTACCAGAAAAGGAATTTCCTTTTTTTGTAATTTGTCAAACTAGATCTTTGTGTGTCTACTGTATTTTTCAAACTTTTAAATAAGCATTTGTATAAATTGTGGAAAAAGCAAACTACAACGCCTTCATAAATCATTTTGTTCTTCAGCTGCAGGGGGACACTACCCCTAGACCCCAGCCTTTTAGTGTTTTTTCATGTTGTGTAGTTACACCCATGTCATTGTGTTGTATATGTCATTGGTGCATTAGTCACTGTGCTGTATGGATTCAGGTGTGTGTGTGTGTGTGTTTCTGTCTATATGTTTCTCTCTCTCTCTCTCTCTCTCTCTCTCTCTCTC
This sequence comes from Phymorhynchus buccinoides, assembly GCA_017654935.2. Lineage (NCBI taxonomy): Eukaryota > Metazoa > Mollusca > Gastropoda > Neogastropoda > Raphitomidae > Phymorhynchus > Phymorhynchus buccinoides. The sequence goes on along the minus strand of CM065704.1, from coordinate 45,687,610 downwards.
TCTCTCTCTCTCTCTCTCTCTCTCTCTCTCTCTCTCTCTCTCTCTCTCTCTCTCTCTCTCTCTCTCTCTCTCTCTCTCTCTCTCTCTCTCTCTCTCTCTCTCTCTCTCTCTCTCTCTCTCTCTCTCTCTCTCTCTCTCTCTCTCTCTCTCTCTCTCTCTCTCTCTCTCTCTCTCTCTCTCTCTCTCTCTCTCTCTCTCTCTCTCTCTCTCTCTCTCTCTCTCTCTCTCTCTCTCTCTCTCTCTCTCTCTCTCTCTCTCTCTCTCTCTCTCTCTCTCTCTCTCTCTCTCTCTCTCTCTCTCTCTCTCTCTCTCTCTCTCTCTCTCTCTCTCTCTCTCTCTCTCTCTCTCTCTCTCTCTCTCTCTCTCTCTCTCTCTCTCTCTCTCTGTTTCATAATTATGTGTGTGTGTGTGTGTATGTGCATCTTTATTCTACCCATGTCCAGAATGTCTGAGTGTGTGGATGATTTCTCTGTTTGTTTGTCAGGTTTGGCCCCACCAAGAGCATCTACTGGCTGCAGTCTCTCTACTTCAGCTTCATGGTCTGCATCTTCTTCGCTCAGCCATTCTGGGTGGGTACTGTGTGTGTGTGTGTGCGTGTGCGTGCGTGCGTGTGTGCATGCATGTGTGTGTGTGTGTGTAGAAGGTGAAACATAAAAAGGTGATGCTGGGTTGTGTGTGTGTGCGCATGTGTGTGTGTGTGTGTGTGGATGCTGGGTAGTATGTGTGTGTGATAAAGATTCAGTTTATCATTTGTTTTATTTCCAACATGTTTGCATGTACTCTAGTCGTCTAAAGCTCAATCTGAAAGATGTTCGCTATGTTCAGTAGTAGCAGCAGCAGCAGCATTAATAGTAGCACTAGCAGGAGCTTTATGGCTACATTTGTAGCTTCTCACTGGATCATAAACCAAGCTGTTAAAGCTTTACAGCTACAGCAGTGTGTGACCCACAACAGGCTGTGACTCCGGGATAGTGTCAAATGTGCCGCAGCCTATCAGGTGTAGGACTTTGATGTTGCTTTTCACTTATTATTCTTATTATCATGTATTAACAACAGCAACAACATACAGTATTTATACGGCGCTGAATCTTGATAGAAATCAAATCAAAGCGCACACACACGTTAGCATTCATAGCGCAATCAAACAAAAACGCGATACAAAGCGAACACACACGGATGACATAAATAGAAAACAGCAGAAACAGACCTAATGGCAAGAGAGAGAAGAGAAAGAGAGCGGACCTTTAATGTATTAGTACTATTTTAACCATTATATTTACAGATAATCCTGACAGTTGTGATGGTGGCTGTGCAGAATCGTAACAACCGTGCGGTGTTCGACCGCTGCTGTATGGGCACTGAAGTGAGGGATGGGCTATGCATCATATCCTAATTATTTGTTGATATTTTACCTTATTTTTCAGATAATTCTAACAGTGGTGATGGTGGCTGCACGGAATCGTAACAACCCCGCAGTGTTTGACGTGAGAGATAGACTATACATTATTAGTATTAACATATCATTATTATTTGTGCATTATTTTTCAGATAATTCTAACAGTTGTGATGGTGGCAGCAAGGAATCGTAACAACCCCGCAGTGTTCGACCACTGCTGTATGGGCATTGACGTGAGGGATGGACTGGGCTCATGGCACAGTCAGCAGAGACAACTCAGAGAGCAGATGGATGAAAACACTGAGTTGGAGAGGGTGGGTACACACGGATGAACAGAATGTGTCAATGCGTGACTGCATAATTATACAGACAGACAAACACACACTGTTTAGTGATGTAAAGGAAGGACTGAGGTCAGGGCATAGTCATCTTGAGAACAAATAAATGAAAACAATGAGGGTAAAGAGGGTAGTCGCTAAATACATGGACACATGCATGCACACACACACACACGCGCGCACACACTGACATGCACATGCATGTGTGCACAGAGTAGCACGCACAGAGTCCTTGACCTGCATGTATGTCTCTTGTTTTTCACGCCTCACAATTTTCTTGGCTACCTGAAGGCAAGCTACGTGTCTGTCTATCCATTTTGATTGACTATTTGTCTGTCTGTCATCTATAAATCAGTCTATCCATTTTGATTGACTATTTGTCTGTCATCTATAAATCAGTCTATCCATTCTGACTGTCAGTCTGTCTGTCATCTATAAATCAGTCTGTCTGTCTGTCATCTATAAATCAGTCTGTCTGTCTGTCATCTATAAATCAGTCTATCCATTCTGACTGTCAGTCTGTCTGTCATCTATAAATCAGTCTGTCTGTCTGTCATCTATAAATCAGTCTGTCTGTCTGTCATCTATAAATCTGTCTGTCCATTCTGACTGTCAGTCTGTCTGTCTGTCATCTATAAATCAGTCTGTCTGTCTGTCATCTATAAATCAGTCTGTCTGTCTGTCATCTATAAATCAGTCTGTCTGTCTGTCATCTATAAATCTGTCTGTCCATTCTGACTGTCAGTCTGTCTGTCTGTCATCTATAAATCAGTCTGTCTGTCTGTCATCTATAAATCAGTCTGTCTGTCTGTCAGGGTGTGCGTGCCCGACAGAGGTCCCGCTACCTGCGGTTCTCCCGCCCCCCTCAAGACAAGGTGCTGCAGGAGTCCAGAAAGAAACTGATGAAGGAAAAGAACGCTGCCAACTTCCTCAGGTCAGCTGTTTCCATTTTCATATATTGGAATCAATTCTTCTTAAATGAGAAAATATGACTAAACACACAGACGAAAAGCTTTTGAAACAAATGGGTTTTCACCCAATTTTCTAACTTGCGATCAGGCTGCTGGTGATGCCTTGTTTCTATCGGTAAGTTGTCAGGAAATGACTTCAAGACAGTAGGAACGATATAGCTGAAGCACAACAACAACAACGTACCGTGTTGATGCAGCGCACATCTTGATAGAAATCAAATCGAAGCTCACACACACACACGTGTTAAGCATTTCATAACGCATTCAAACAAAGATGCTATGCAAAGACGAAGAAGAAGATAACACACACACACACACACACACACACACACACACACACGTTTGAGACATAGACCTAAAGGCAAGAAAAGGAAGGGAAAGAAAGAAAGCTTCAATGACGGGGAAACAGGTGAGTTTTGAGATTTGATTTGAAAGTAGAGAGGGTCGGTTGCACCACTTATCATTAGGCCGTGTACACACATAAGCGGATATTCCATGCGGAAACCTGTGCGCAATCCATAAATAAGTGAAACAAAGAAGGGAAAAGATTGTTATCCTTCTTTCTTCCACTTATTTAGGGTTTTCCGTACGGAACTTAAGCGTCTAATGTGAACCCGGCCTTAGACTTGAAATTATTTATTGATGTTTCATTTAGACTACAAGCTGGCTGTCCTTGCATTCCGCCACTTTGAACAGACCCTACCATCCTACCTCTCGGGTGCTGTCCTCACTTACACTCCTTCTCGCTGACTCTGATCTTCCCATGCCAAACTGTTGAAAGTTTCTAAAGTGAATTTAAAGTCTTTTGGCCAGCGCAGTTTTAGTTTTTGCGCCCCCACTGTCTGGAACTCCTTGCCTGTTCACCTCCATCACCAATCAGCACTTCCCGCTTTCAAAACCCAACTCAAAACTCATCTGTTTCAAAGAGCTTTGTCTCTGTAACTTTCACGTAAGTTAGATGATGGCCGAATGAATGTGTAGAATGATAGCGTATGTTAGCCCAATCACGTGTGAAATCAGTGAATGTGAGCGCCTTGAGTTTAATTCTAAAGAAAGGCTATGTATTATTATTATTATTATTATTATTATTATTATCTGTTATGACTGTATGGTTGATTGACTGGTTGGTTGATTGATTACTGATTGGTTGATGATGTGTTTTCCTGCAGGGAGGTGGTGGTGTTCGTGGTCATGTTCACCCTGGTGTGTGTCATGGCTTACGGGAAAACCCTGTCCCACCATTACACCATGAAGTACTCCTTGGAGACCATGCTGCTCAGGTGATTATCATGAGTACTGGTGTCATCATCATCATTGTTATCATTATCGTCATCATCATCATCATCATTACACCATGAAGTACTCCTTGGAGACCATGCTGCTCAGGTGATTATCATGAGTACTGGTGTCATCATCATCATTGTTATCATCATCATCATTGTACCATGAAGTACTCCTTGGAGACCATGCTGCTCAGGTGATTATCATGAGTACTGGTGTCATCATCGTTATTGTTATCATCATCATCATCATCATCATTATTGTTATCATCATCGTCATTGTTATCATTATTGTTATCATCATCATTATTATTATCATTATCATCATCATCATTATTGTTATCATCATCGTCATTGTTATCATTATTGTTATCATCATCATTATTGTTATCATCATCATCATCATCATTGTTATCATTATTGTTATCATCATCGTCATTGTTATCATTATTGTTATCATCGTCATTATTGTTATCATCATTGTCATCACCATCTTTTTTCTTTTCTTTTTTAAACTAGTTCACACACTTTACTTTCACTGTTCAGAATAACACATACACTGATATTACTAATTCACACACTTCACTTTCACTGTTCAGAATAACACATACACTGATATTACTAATTCACACACTTCACTTTCACTGTTCAGAATAACACATACACTGATATTACTAAGTCACACACTTCACTTTCACTGTTCAGAATAACACATACATTCATTTTAAAAAACAACAACATTGTCATGATTAACAACTAATATCAGAATCTTGCATTTCTTGTTGATGTCAGAACATTTTATTTGTCTTGTTTATCATTTCTAGGGGCAGTCCCAAAACGTTCAGTCAAATTGGTTCCATTCCTGAGTGGTACCGCTGGACCCAAGGCACTCTGCTGGACGCTGTGTATGGCACTGACCTCTCTCCTGGTCTGTTCATGAAGGTAACGTGCAACCTGGGATTGTTAAAGGGACACCCTGATGGATGAGTTTTTGCAAGAAACATGTCAAGATCACCAGACAGACAGCCTCTTCAAGGATTGGAACACTCACTTTGCTCTGGTTTCCTAGAAATCAAACCGTCAAAATGGTGATTCCTCCTTGGCAGAGTTGCCGGAGAGAGAAGCCATTTTGGACGGGGTGGGTGGAGGCCACTCAGAGTGGTTGAAGCTTTTTCTTCTTTGTAGTACAGTAAAAAAAAATTGAGCTATTTCCTTTGTTGTGAGCAAAACTCCTTTTGGTAAACTAAATAAAAAGGCTTGTATTGTGGACATTTCGTGATTTGGTTTAAGCGATTCTGGTGTCCATTTGAAAAGAGAAGGCATGTGCCTTACTGAAACAATTTGACTACCAGCACGTCCGCCAAGGAGGAATCGTCAATTTGACGGTTTGATTTCTAGGCAACCAGAGCAAAGTCAGTATTGCAATCTCTGTAAAGGGTGTTTCCCTGGTGATCTTGACATGTTTCTTGCAAAAACTCATCCGTCAGGGTGCCCCTTTAACAAGAAAAATAAAAAGAGAAAATGAATGTCAACTTGAGTCAAAGATTGATTTTTAGTAAAATAGAGAAAATCATTAACTTTCTAAATAACTATCTTTAAATGATTGAATATCTAGATGGGTAACTTATTTTCCATATGAAAAACTGAATTCAATATCTGACTGATTTCAGTGTGTGGTATTTGTTGTGAAACTTTTTCTGTTGAAATACAGATGCAGAGATCAAACACTCTCCTTTGTGGAAGTTATTTAAGTTAGCTTAGAATGACATTTCTAGAATGTGAGACTTCAAATGAGAAATCCGATTGAAGCAATTGGACGACCATTGAACATGGCTTACCTCGTGTATTGTCTCTGTCGATCCAGGATGGTCAAGGTCAAAGCAACAACATTCTGATTGGTCGACCGTTGATCCGACAATTCCGCGTTCGTCAACAACCCTGCCCAGAATCCCACTTCCTTCCTGCCTCCCGCCTTCTCCCTCCCTCCCCCCCACGGCTGTGTCGCTATGGTTACAGCAGCGGCAGTAGCCAGGATGCGGTCAACAACGGCAGCAGTGATTGGACGATGGAGATGGACTCACCAGGGGGCGGTGGTGTTGTGTGGGGGGAGATGGGGCTGTATGGGGGTGGGGGGTTTGGTGTGTGGCTCAACCAGTCCAGGTTAGTGTGTGTGTGTGAGAGAGAGAGAGAGAGAGAGAGAGAGAGATACGAAATACGAATGTTTTATTGAGGGTAAAAAGGATAAGCTACAATAGCTTCTTTACACCTTGCCCTCTCACTCACACATTCATACCATGCATCAATCAAAGAGAGAGAGAGAGAAAACAAAATAAATATTTTAAATTTTATGAAAAGTGTAACAAAAAGAAGGAAAAAAAAGACTTTTCTGACTATAAGGTGTGCCCCCTAATTTTACCCAAAATGCATTTTGTTATTATATGTTTTAATATATTGTTAGACATGTTATAAGGCACGTGGGTCTGGGGGAAAACTATTTCCTTGCAGTTAGTAAAATACAGTAACTATTTGAATGACATTTGACAAAAAGGGTTAAAAAAACAACATTGGATTAAAACTTTCCACTGTTTGAATGAAAGGCTTAAATATTTGATTGACGTCTGTCACTGTTTGATCAACATGCGTCATTGATCTTCCATTGATGCGTGCCTCAATTGATGTGTGTTTCAGCAAAGAGGAGGCCAGAACTGAGCTACAGAGGCTGGAGACACAGGGCTGGATGGACAGGCAGACCAGAGCCGTCGTCATAGAGATGACCATTCTCAATGCGCCCACACAACTCTTTAGGTCAGAGAAGGAGAGGGAGGAAGGAGGGAGGGGGGTGGACTAGCAAGATCAGAAGATATATTTGAGGACGCTTAGCTTCTTCTTTCCCTGGCCATAATGGAATAGCTATGTATGTTTCCGGGTTTCAGTCTTCACTGGTCTCCCCGCTGCATACAGCCGACACATTCCGATTTCGGAGGAGCTCAAAGGAAAAACATTTTTGGAAGATTTTTATTTTTAAAAGGCATGAGAATGGGCCAATAAATCAGAAAGATGGATAGTAGGTGCCAGAAGGCAAAGGGAAAGGGCAGACTCAAAGAGAGTGACATAGAGGAAGTTACAAGCACAGAACTTTCAGAAGGTGGGGGAACTATTTGTATGAAAGACACACCCACCCACCCTGGTATCCCCACGGGGAACGCTTAACTAAAACCAGAGATTTTGATTTTTTAAATGTGTACAATTTAATTTAAGCCTTGAAGCAAGCGTAATTATGTTAATAAAGTAGGAGTATGATTTAAGTTTGTATTTGTTTTTAATTCAGTTGATAGCGCGTGTATGTGTGTGTTGTTTCCTATTGCTAAATCTTTATGATCAGTTTTAGTATGTATGCGACAAGAAAAGCGCAATACCATCTTTTCCTTTTAAGTGTTATTATAACATGCTTGTATCATTTTCATGGTGTGTGTTGTCAAATTATATTTTCCTCACTGTTGTGTTACAGTTCGGTGGTGTTGCTGCTAGAGTTACCCCCCACTGGTGGCGCTCTCCCGTCTCCGAGAATTTCCTCGACCTACGTGTTCCGCTACATCACGGCCTGGGACAACTGTGTGCTGGCCTGCGAGGTCAGTATGGCAACCAATGAGCATCATTATTAGCTAATCCATGATACTTTGAACTTTAGGAAAAAAACGTCAAGATAGATTGAGGAGAATTGACGATTTTCGGAAAAAAACTAGGGGAGAGCACCGTGAAAATTAGAGTTGTTTACCTCCATTACTCAGTCAAATACTATAGCAACAATGCAACAATGGCATTGAAGCTTGAAACCGCAGGATGCGAGTCAGCGACTTGCAAACATGTTTTTAGAAAAAATATGGGGTGGCCAGTGGCAACAAACTAATAAAACTTGCAAAATGTGACATAAAAATATAAATGACATAATTTTTTTAGAACGATGCACGGTGTTCTAAGTGCTGTATGTCTGCTCAAACACACGAGTCGATAGGCTACGAGAGCTGATTAGAGTGATGTCCCCTGTTTGACCGATTGAATTAGGCAAGATCACTCCCACACACCATGAAATTAGTCCCCTTAATTATTTCCAAACAATTCCTATTGGGCAAGGGGATGGGTATGAGGAAGGGGTAGAAAGAATGCTCGGTCAGTATGGTTTGTCAGTATGTATGGTTCATCAGTTGTGTTTGCTTTATATGCCTTTCTTTTCCTCAGTTTTTTGGGTTTTTTGTCTTTTATTTTTGTCTTTGTTTCGTGATCTATCGCTGGTTAATCCTAGGTTTGGACGGGAAAATGAAAAAGAAGCACATTTGTTTAGCTCAAAACTGTTGCCCTTTCTTTATGCATTGATGTTTGATTATGCGGTTTTATGACTTGACTTGTTTGGCTTTTTATTTTCTGTATGATGATGATGGTGGTGATGATGATGGTGCTGTTGATGATGATGATGATGATGGTGCTGTTGATGATGATGATGGTGCTGTTGATGATGATGATGGTGCTGTTGATGATGATGATGGTGCTGTTGATGATGATGATGGTGCTGTTGATGATGATGATGATGATCTGGTACTATTCATCGCAGATGCCACTACTGACAAAAGACTGAAATATTATTGAAGTGTTGGTGGCCATGCTTAGAACACTAATTGACCTGTCAGTCATGATGTGTACATGATGATGATGTTGATGGTGATGATGATAATTATAGTCATGATGATGATGACGATGCTGTTGATGGTGATGATGATTGTGATGGTGATGATGCTGTTGATGATGATGATGGTGATGGTATGATGATGATTGTGATGGTGATGATGCTGTTGATGGTGATGATGATGATGATGATGATGATAATCATAGTCATGGTGATGATGCTGTTGATGGTGATGCTGATGATTGTGATGGCAATGATGCTATTGATGATGATGATGGTGATGGTATGATGATGATGATCCTTACAAATTGTTTCAGTTGCTGTTCGTTCTTCTGGCCATGATGCGGATTCAGAGCGAGCTGTCGGCCATGTTGCAAGATGGCCGACACTACTTCCTGTGGCCTTGGAACTACACACAGGTCAGGGTCAGGGGTCATTTGGTTTTCCCTGAAAATATTGAGCATTTTCTCTTTTTATAAGGAGAAAAGAAAGGTAAAATTGATGGAGGTTTTTAATAATAGCTCTTTTCTTTCTGTAATCAAGGTATAGCTTGAGATCCGTAATAAACGAGGGACAGACATTTTACATTTTTGCTGGTTTTGAATTTGACTGTAATTGAAATTGAAAGTTTGATGTTCAGGAGGCATTATTCTGCAAAAAATGTAGATGAATAGAGAATTTTTAAAAAAACCTTTTTGTGTGGAGAAAATCATTGCGATTTTGAATTGGTATAATCAATCAGTGTACAGAAGCCGCAAAAAATGACCGTATTTTTCTGACTATAAGGCGATGCTTTTTCCTCAGACTCAGACCCCTGCGCCTTATAATGTGACTGATGAAAGAGTAAGAAAATATAGTAACAAAATCTGAAGTTTGGGTAACATTTGGGGGGTGCGCCTTATGCAAAGGTGCGCCTTATAGTCAGAAAAATATGGTGTGTAAATTGTTGTTTGTGATTGAGTGCAAAGATCTAAATCTTCTTCATTATACAGTGGAACCTCCCTTATAAGACCTTCAAAATTCGACACGAAAATGGTGTTTTACGTCCTCTTGGTCTGAATCAGACACATATGGGACATTTGTAAATACAAATATGGTGGGAACAATACTGGAGGCAGTACGAAACCAGTAAAGTCCCAATTTTTTATTAATACAGATAGGTGTAGCGGGAACCACGCCTCGGTTAAACCTCATCGGCTATGGCACCGCTACGAGTATTTAATGACCTTCAAAATTCATCCAAAATCATGTCTTATAAGGGAGGGGTCTTATAAGAGAGATAATTTTAATACTTACAAAGAAGTCTCAGAGAAGTAGGTCTTATAAGGGAGGGAGTCTTATAAGGGAGGGAGTCTTATATGGGAGGGAGTCTTATAAGGGAGGGAGGGAGGGAGTCTTATAAGGGAGGGAGTCTTATAAGGGAGGGAGTCTTATAAGGGAGGGAGTCTTATAAGGGAGGGAGTCTTATATGGGAGGGAGTCTTATAAGGGAGGGAGTCTTATAAGGGAGGGAGTCTTATAAGGGAGGGAGTCTTATAAGGGAGGGAGTCTTATAAGGGAGGGAGTCTTATAAGGGAGGGAGTCTTATAAGGGAGGGAGTCTTATAAGGGAGGGAGTCTTATAAGGGAGGGAGTCTTATATGGGAGGGAGTCTTATAAGGGAGGGAGTCTTATAAGGGAGGGAGTCTTATAATGGAGGTTCCACTGTAATGTAATCATCAGAAATGAGATTTGTGGACAGACAATGTTATTGCTTTTATTCATCATTAATATGTGCTGTGTTTCCTTACGGACTCTGCTATGCCTAACATCCCTGGCATAAATTATCGTGTGCTACATCATCGCTTTGTGCTGCTGTCAGAAACTGGAGTTTTAACTTTGTATATTATACAATATATTACAGTACAATTATTGGTATATTATACAATATACTTCAGTACAATTAACATTGAATATTACATTGTTTCAGATGCTGCTATGCCTAACATTTCTGGCAATCATCATGTGCTACATCTATCGCTTTGTGTTGCTGTCAGAAACAGTGGAGTTTCTACGCAGCACATTCTATGAAACCGTTTAATACTGGTAATATTGTTTTGAATATTATATTGTTGCAGATGCTGCTATGCCTAACATCCTTGGCCTATATTGTGTGCTACATCTATCGCTTTGTGCTGGTGTCTGAGACAGTGGAGTTTCTACGCAGCACGTTCTTTGAACAGTTTGTGTCCATGGCCTTCCTGACAGCGTGGGATGAGGTCAGTGTAAAGCGTTATTTTATTTTTTTATTTATTTTTTTGGGCTGTCTCATCTTCTGGGCCGCACAGTGGCGTTGCTCCCACACCGCTCATTCCGAGTCCCAAAACGTTCAGGTCGCATAATCTGAGACCAGTTGTCCAAGGGGAACTAATCTATGTTAGGCCGTCAGGAGGCAACCAACCAAGGAGACACTGCACTGCTGCTGAGTCACTTCGGTGGAGTTCAGTTGAGCCAGTTCAGGACACCACCTACTAAGCCCCCTACTGACAACACTATTTTAGTCACGGAGCCAACATGAGTGAGGTTCTCCCCTAAGGGCTCCACCACGTCCATCCACCGACAGCTCCCCAGAACACACTGATCCCCGTGACTTTGACCCGAACGCACCAAGGCATAGACTGGATTGGAAACCGAAACTGAGGTCACCATAAGAGCAGGGCTTGCAAAGCCACAGAATTTGAGACATTTTTCTTTTTAATGATTGATGGAAATGAGGCGGATGATGATGATTCTATGGAGTTCCGTATCGGTCTGAGACTGCATGACAGGGCTGTATTCTACGCTTCCTTTCATAATGATATCCCAGCGTTAACCAGGCGCGAGAACTACAGACACCTGCAGTGTTGGTCTTGCAATTAGAGCAATACTCTCAGAATCACATCCGTTAAGCGGATGAAGCTCAACTGTGTGGTTTCAGTCTTCCCATTGAGCCCACAGCCACTCACTCTGGGTAGGAGTCGGTCCAGGACCGAAAAAACCCTCGCCTCTGATGAGATTCGAACCCTCGCCTCCCAGCCAGTAATCCGCGACGCTAACCACTATGCCACTGCGGCTGGTGTGTATAGCGTTATTTGATTTTGATGTCAACACTCTGAAATGCTGTTTATTTTTAGAACACCCATGAAAGATATATCTCCACACAGTTTCATCATATTGAGTCTTAACAGATCTTTCTCTCGATTTTTCTTTAGCGGTGAAGGGGTTACGTAAATGAATGTGTGAACAAACAAACAATGAAAAGAATGGGTTTAGCTGTTCTGCTGCCTCAGTGCAGCTGTCTGTCATGACATTGCCTTTATGTCATTGTCAGCATTGCAGGCAGGCACCGGTAAACATCGTCCACACGGTTGTCTATGTTCAGAGCTTGTATCAGCGCATTTCCCTTAATGTAACGCATTCAATAAAGTAGGTGATTGTGCCTAGTTTTCTTGACAAATAATTTGGCAGAGAAGGTTGCAAAGAACAGAACATACTTGGCACTGGAAGAGTTCATTGAAAAGCCATTCTGTAAAGGCCGTTCTGCCCCTGTGATCAAACTTGCTAGAGGAAGGGGAGGAAAAACATCATCAAAGGAAAACGTATTACTTTGAAACACCATTTTTTTTAATAACAAGAATTTTTTTTAATTTGTAGATTATTATTAAATAGGTTGTAAAACTGAAAGGTTTTGATTGAAATGAAACAAACTATAGCATGTTCTTGTATCACATATGTACATTTCATGCGAAACATTTTTTTCACAATTTTGGAAACAACAACATACAGTATTTATACGGCGCTGAATCTTGACAGGAATCGAATCAAAGCGCACACACACGTTAGCATTCATAATGCATTCAAACAAAAATGCAATACAAAGCGAACACACATGTATGACATAAATGGTATGCAGCAGAAACAGACCTAAAGGCAAGAGAGAGAAGAGAAAGAGAGTGGAGCCTCAATGATGGGGGAACAGGTGGGTTTTGAGGTTAGATTTGAAAGCAGAGAGGGTCGCGATCGGTCGCTGACGGAGTATGATTTATATTTTGTGTCCTGAATTGCCACTTGTAATGGTTTCTGGTGGAAATGCTGGGCCTGTATTCACATTGAGATGGTATGAGACTTCTTATCATGATAAAGTCCTGCTTCCTACTAATTTAGAAGGACTTCTAAGATATGATGATATGTCTCATACTATCTCACTGTGAATTCAGGCTCTGTTTTTTTTTAGAAGTGATGCTGCTCCATTTTGGCATTGATTATTAGCGTTGTTATTGACTGTTTGTTCAGTTGTTGCGGTGTCTGGTGGGCCTGCTGGTGTTTCTGGTGGTGGTGACTCAGGGTCTCCATCTGGTGAGGTACTGCCCCCACCTGGCCAAGTTTGCCCACTTCTACAGGAGGGTCAGACGAGAGGTCATGCTGCTGGGGGTAAGGAACCGACCCTCTCTGTTCTTATTGTGATGTGAATGACCATAATGTAATATTAATGGTGATGTCCACACCTGGCCAAGTTTGCCCACTTCTACAGGAGGGTCAGACGAGAGGTCATGCTGCTGGGGGTAAGGAACCGACCCTCTCTGTTCTTATTGTGATGTGAATGACCATAATGTAATATTAATGGTGATGTCCACACCTGGCCAAATTTGCCCACTTCTACAGGAGGGTCAGACGAGAGGTCATGCTGCTGGGGGTAAGGAACCGACCCTCTCTGTTCTTATTGTGATGTGAATGACCATAATGTAATATTAATGGTGATGTCCACACCTGGCCAAATTTGCTCACTTCTATTGAGTCTTCAGATGGGCTAGGTTCTAAAACACATCGCCACAAAAACGTTATGGACTGATATTTTCAGACAAGATTACCAACAGCATGCACTAAGCGATCGTAAAATATCAGATTCCATGCCTTCATCGTTTGTCTCCTATTCACAAAAACAGTTACACATAGAAAAAAGGAAAATTTCACTTTCTGATCTCTGACCCTCCCCCTCCTACTCAACCCCCCTGCAGCCAAAACTGAAAGTAAAGTCTGCAATGATTGGTTCATTTTAGGAGATGAAAGGTCAAAGCAAACTGAAAGTAGGTTACGATGTAACTCTTGAAAGCTGGTTACACACCAGAAAATCCGGCTCATTCGTCCTAAACGGTTGTGCGAGCCATGAGCCGCAGCCGGCTCATTCGTCCAGAGTGAGTTAATGTAATGTTATGCAATGCAATGATGTTGCTATGTTATGCAACGTAATGTTATGCGATGTTGCTTTGTTATGCACCATAATGTTATGTGATTTTGTTGCTATGTTTTACAACGTAATGTTATGCGATGTTGCTACGTTACGCAACATAATGCTATGCACTGCTTTGCTCCCACCTGGTAATAATAATAATAATAATAATAACAACTAACATTTATAGAGTGCCCTTTCTCTCTTGAGCTCACGGCGCTTCACAATCATTTAAATAAATACATAGATCATAAGCTACTACAATATTAACTATCACAAACATGCACACAGCCACAGCACACACGCACACCTCCGCACACACCCACACACACATGCGCAATGTGGGGAACATAGTTTTAAGGCAGGAAACAGGATAAGGAAGAAATCAGAGGTATTGCCGGAAGAGGTGAGTTTTAAGAGCGGTTTTGAAAGACTGGAAAGATTTAGCAGAACGAAGTTCATATGGTAGGGAGTTCCAGACAGAAGGGGCGCTGAAAGATACTGGTGAAGTGTCTCGGGTTGTACAGGAAAGTGAGTTGAGAAGTCCTGGTTTTGGAAGCAACGTCTCAATCTGTTCTCCCTTTGTCTGTGTCTCCAGGTGCTGTTCTTCATACTGACCGGAGCCTTTTCTGCCTGCGGTTCCTTACTGTTTGGAGCGGTCAGCAGAAGCCTGCGCAGCCCCTGGTCATCGTCCCTGGCCATAGTGGCTCTGATGACCGGTGTCTACAGTCCACCCGACCTGGACGACCGGGAGAGTGGGTCAACCTGGTTCAACATGTTCGCTGTGTTCACCTCTACTGCGACCTGTGGCCTGATGACCGCCTATGTCAGTTTGTAATGTTGTGGAGTGTTGTGCTGTATTGTATTGTATCGCACTGTATTGTGTTGTATTGTGTGTTGTGGAGTGGTGTTTTGTGTTGTGACTTGCTGTATTGTATCGCACTGTATTGTGTTGTATTGTGTGTTGTATTGTGTGTTGTGGAGTGATGTTTTGTGTTGTGACTTGCTGTATTGTGTCACACTGTATCGTGTTGTATTGTGTGTTGTGGAGTGATGTTTTGTGTTGTGACTTGCTGTATTGTGTCACACTGTATCGTGTTGTATTGTGTGTTGTGGAGTGGTGTTTTGTGTTGTGACTTGCTGTATTGTGTCGCACTGTATTGTGTTGTATTGTGTGTTGTGGAGTGATGTTTTGTGTTGTGACTTGCTGTATTGTGTCGCACTGTATTGTGTTGTATTGTGTGTTGTGGAGTGATGTTTTGTGTTGTGACTTGCTGTATTGTGTCACACTGTATTGTGTTGTATTGTGTGTTGTGGAGTGGTGTTTTGTGTTGTGACTTGCTGTATTGTGTCACACTGTATTGTGTTGTATTGTGTGTTGTGGAGTGATGTTTTGTGTTGTGACTTGCTGTATTGTGTCACACTGTATTGTGTTGTATTGTGTGTTGTGGAGTGGTGTTTTGTGTTGTGACTTGCTGTATTGTGTCACACTGTATTGTGTTGTATTGTGTGTTGTGGAGTGGTGTTTTGTGTTGTGACTTGCTGTATTGTGTCACACTGTATCGTGTTGTATTGTGTGTTGTGGAGTGATGTTTTGTGTTGTGACTTGCTGTATTGTGTCGCACTGTATTGTGTTGTATTGTGTGTTGTGGAGTGATGTTTTGTGTTGTGACTTGCTGTATTGTGTCACACTGTATCGTGTTGTATTGTGTGTTGTGGAGTGATGTTTTGTGTTGTGACTTGCTGTATTGTGTCACACTGTATCGTGTTGTATTGTGTGTTGTGGAGTGGTGTTTTGTGTTGTGACTTGCTGTATTGTGTCACACTGTATCGTGTTGTATTGTGTGTTGTGGAGTGGTGTTTTGTGTTGTGACTTGCTGTATTGTGTCACACTGTATTGTGTTGTATTGTGTGTTGTGGAGTGGTGTTTTGTGTTGTGACTTGCTGTATTGTGTCACACTGTATCGTGTTGTATGACATAGGATGTTGGGCCAACCTGATTCAACTGTTCACTGTGTTCTCCTCAACTGCAACATGTTGGCTGCTCTCTGCCTATATCCGTTTGTAATGTTATGAATGTGTGGCTACGAGTTCAGATTCGGAATGAATGGCATAGGAGCAATACAGCCCAGAAGATGGTTGGGACAGCAAAACAACATGCCCCACAATTAACTCGGTGAATTAGAAACTTAGCTTGCATAGCTTGTGTGATCTCTTGTACTGTCAAATTTGTTAACCCTGTGTTCTTATCATCATCATCTACAGGCGGTGTCGTTTCACAGTGTGCGTGTCAGTGGGAGCGGTGACCTGCTGGCAATGGGGACATGTGAGCTGGTGGACTAATGATATATCGATGATGATGATCTTTTTATAATTATAAAATGTTTTAAGCTCATCTTCCTGATGAAGAAATAATAAAAAATCTCTAAAGCTTGAAAGCATTGGTGCTTTGTGGTAATTTTGAAATCAGATTTTATAATTGTTGTTATCATCTACAGGCGGTGTCGTTCCTGACGCATCGTGTGCATGTCAGTAAGAGCGGTGACCTGCTGGTGATGGGGAAATGTGAGCTGGTGGACTATTGATATATCGATGATGATGATGATTTTATAATTGTTGTCATCATCATCTACAGGCGGTGTCGTTCCTGACGCATCGTGTGCGTGTCAGTAAGAGCGGTGACCTGCTGGTGATGGGGAAATGTGAGCTGGTGGACTATTGATATATCGATGATGATGATGATTTTATAATTGTTGTCATCATCATCTACAGGCGGTGTCGTTCCTGACGCATCGTGTGCGTGTCAGTAAGAGCGGTGACCTGCTGGTGATGGGGAAATGTGAGCTGGTGGACTATTGATATATCGATGATGATGATGATTTTATAATTGTTGTTATCATCTACAGGCGGTGTCGTTCCTGACGCATCGTGTGCGTGTCAGTAAGAGCGGTGACCTGCTGGTGATGGGGAAGTGTGAGCTGGTGGACTATTGCCTGCAGCAGGTGTTGCTGTTCTGCGGCGTCAGGAAGCACGGCCCTGTGCACGAACCTCAGGACCAACTGCCGCCGGTTAGTCGCTAGTTTGGGTTGTACCGTGGAATGTCCCTTATAAGACCTTCAAAACTCATCCCAAATGAGGTCTTAAAGGGAGGGATCTTACAAGGGAGGTAATTTTAATATGTACAAAGAAGGACAATGTCTTAGAGAAGTAGGTCTTATGTGGGAGGGAGTCCCTTCCGTGATAATAGGATTTTATGCCCTCTTCGGCCTTTCGGCCATGTGGGGCTATGTGCGTGGGAGGGAGTCTTATAATGGGAGGTCTTATAAGGGAGGTAATTTTAATATGTACAAAGAAGGGCAATGTCTTAGAGAAGTAGGTCTTATGTGGGAGGGTCTTATAATGGGAGGTCTTTAAGGGAGGTAATTTTAATAGAGAACTAGGTCTTATGTGGGAGGGAGTCTTATAATGGGAGGTCTTACAAGGGAGGTAATTTTAATATGTACAAAGAAGGGCAGTGTCTTAGAGAAGTAGGTCTTATGTGGGAGGGAGTCTTATAATGGGAGGTCTTATAAGGGAGGTAATTTTAATACTTACAAAGAAGGGCAGTGTCTCAGAGAAGTAGGTCTTATGTGGGAGGGAGTCTTATAATGGGAGGTCTTATAAGGGAGGTAATTTTAATACTTACAAAGAAGGGCAGTGTCTCAGAGAAGTAGGTCTTATGTGGGAGGGAGTCTTATAAGGGAGGTTCCACTGTGCCGTGTCAGGGGTTTAGTTGTTTTTCGTCATAACAGGTTTTCGTGAGAAAAAAAAGCTTACATTTACTTCTGATTAACGCTTGAAGACCTACTATGTTTTGAAGCCTACATAGCACTGATTCTTCTTCTTCTGCGTTCCCAGGCCATATGGCCATAATGTGTCCGGTTCTCAGTCTTCACTGGTCTCCCCGCTGCGTACAGCCGACACATTCCAATTTCGGAGGAGCTCAAAGGAGAAAAATTATTTGATTTTTTTTTTTAAAGGCAGGAGAATAGGCCAATAAGTCAGAAAGATAGTAGATGATAGAAAGCAAAGGGAAAAGGCAGAGTCAAATACAGTGGCAGACTAGAGGAAGTTACAAGCACAGAACTTCCACAGGCATGGGAATTGTCCGCGGATTTCCGCGAGAAATGTTTTTTTAGGGCAAAGTTTTTGTTACTAAATACTTCAATTTTTATGATAATATTATATTTTAACGCTGTAAAAATGAGGAGGGGGGGATTTTCAGAGTTTTTTGTCTCTGACAATTCCCATGCCTGCTTCCAGAAGATGGAACTATTTTTACAAAAGACCCCCCGGTATCCCCACGGGGAGAGACTCGTGGAGGGGGCGGGGTCGTCCAGCTCCCCGTATGGAGGCACGAGGCATCCACCCACTGCCCCAAGAAAACACTGCAGGGCAAAAGGTGCACGCCTCGTTTGTTTTGAATTGTGTTTTGGTGATAGGACAAGATGTCTGCAGCAGACAGGGTTGGTTAAAGGGAGAGAAACAGACAGAAACAACTGTTGTCGCATTCAGTTTGTGATTGTGTGTGACTAGACTGGTTCTGTCAAAATAATGGGGAGGAAAACTTGGAAATAACAAAGCCATTGAAAGAAAATGGTTATTGTTTTATATTAGTTTTTCTTCATTAGCAATTGGTGCAACTCAACTGAATTTTAACCAGACATTTTGGTGGAAGTGGTCTGCTTGAATCTTTCCCACAAGAACAAGAACACAAGGTTTTGAATTCAAAAATAAAACTTTAGGCAAAGATTTACATCACATCCGTCTGTTGTATAGCTATGAATTTTTTAAAATCAGAACACAAAAAATGAACAGAGCAAGTGAGTTTAGTTGTACTTATGATTTTATCAATTAGCAGATATTTTGCGGAGGGAGCCCTTCATTACTGCAAGTTTCCAAATGCCTTCATTTGTCTTTATATGGATTATTTGACCATTGTCTTCTTCCAGGAATGCACGCTGGCAGAGTTTGAGTACCAGGTGGAGGAGCTGTTGTTCAGGATGAACGCCTTGGCCGGCACCACCAACCTGCCCGAGAAACCCACAGGGTACCTGACTGACTCCGACCAGTCACAGGCCATAGGGGATGATGGGATATCATCTGGGGAATCTGAGGTCAGATCATCATCATCGTCATTGTTATCATTGTCATCTTCATCATCATCGTCATCATCATAAGCCCACAGGCTACCTGACTGACTCCGACCAATCACCGGCCATAGGGGATGATGGGATATCTTCTGGGGAATCTGAGGTCAGATCATCATCATCGTCATTGTCTTCATCATAATCATTGTCCCTGTCATCATTATCAACATCATTGTTATCATTATCAGTCATCGTCATCATTGTTATTATCGGTGTCATCATTGTTATGAACATTATGATCCCATCATCATCATAAGCCCCCAGAGTACTTCACTGACTCTGGTCAGTCTCAGCCCACTGGAGATGAAGGCATATCTTCTGGGGAATCGGAAGTAATTATTATTATCATCATCAACATCATCATTATCCTCATCCTCATCTTCATCATCACATCATCATTAAACCAAGAGTGTGCCTGCCTGATTCTGGTCAGTCTCAGGCAATAGTCAATACTTCAGGAGAATCAGAAAAGCTTTTGTAACTGTAAGACCGAGAAATATGTCAGCATTCCCTTGCCTTCCCGGATCCCAACCCCTTCAAAACACACACACACACGCATGCATGCACACAGAGGAAAATATATCCCCTGTACAATATCCTTTTTTTCTAGCTTAGTTTTGTTTGAAGTGTTACTGCTGTTGCCATGTTGATTCCACATAAACATTTATTTATTAACGACAACAAATATGGTTCCAGTTTATGGGAGCATTCAACCAGAAGAGCGTTTGTAACTGTAAGACAAACTGGTTGAATTTTATGTGAGCATATTTAAGCATGTATAGAAGCTCATATCTGTATTGTTTGTTTTTTAAAAATCGGGACTTTCCTGGTGTTGCACTGCCTCCGGACATTGCCTCCATGATCACTCCCACCATCTTTATAGTTATTAATGTCCCATATGTGCCTGTTCCAGGCCGGAGGACATTAAACGAACTTTCATCATAGGAGCATTCAATGAGCAACTAAAGATGTTGGAAGGACACACTAGAGGTTCCGTGATCAGTCAAACTGGTTTTTGATTTTGTCATTCTTTTGAGGTGCAAGAAACTGTTGCCGAAAATGGAAGAAGTGCTGAAATTTGTTTGTTTGTTTGTCTACCAGCCTGCCGTGAACCGCAGTGGAGGCACCATCGGGGAAGGGGAGGGAGGACCTGGAGGGGGGAGGGATGAGGATGGTGGAGGAGGGGAGGGGGGCAGGCTGGAGCAGCGGGTGCAGAAGATAGAAGACAAGCTGTGCGCCAACGAACCCTACCTGGCCCAGCTCCTCAAACTGGACAGCATTGGGGCCGACGTCCTGTCGCAGGAAAAGGAAAAGGAGTTACGGTATGTAGAGCAGTGAGAGAGAGCAGTGAGAGAAGGAGAGAGAGAGAGGGGGGGGGGGAAAGAGAGAGGGGTAAAGAGAGGGAGAGAGAGAGAGAGGGGGGGGAAGAGAGAGGGGTAAAGAGAGAGGGGGAGAGAGAGGGGGAGAGAGAGAGAGAGAAGGGTAAAGAGAGGAGAGAGAGAGAGAGGGGGGGAGAAGAGAGAGAGAGGGGGGAGAGAGAGGGAGAGAGAGAGAGAGAGAGGGGGAGGGAGAGAGAGAGGGGGAGAGAGAGAGGAGAGAGAGAGAGAGAGAGAGGGGGGAGAGAGAGGGGGGAGAGAGATTGTCATTAGTACATACTTTTACCCTTTCCATGTCTAGCCTTTTTTGTTGTCCAGAAAATGGTCAAACTTACCTGGGTAAAGAAGGTATGGGCCGGGTGTGCAGTACTGGAGGGATTCTTCTGTGGCATATATAAAACAAAACCTATCATTTCCACCTTATTTCCTTAACCCCTTCCCTGCCCGTCTAGTCTACTAGATGTCATTGATGATGTCACAACTTTTGATGTCATCGTCATGGAATGATGGTTTTCTGTTTAGACAAGTCGGGAAAGATATATCTGTAGACCATTTTCTCAGATTGAGTCTAACAGGTCTATTTTAAATTCAATAATACGAACATCGATAGTTTCTCTGTTCTCCTCTGGCTTTGTGCTCGATAAAAAGTGCTATATAAATATCCGTTTATTATAGTGGAACCTCCTTTATAAGACCTTCAAAAATAATCCAAAATGAGGTCTTATAAGGGAGAGGTCTTATAAGGGAGGTAATTTTAATACTTACAAAGAAGGGTAATGTCTCCGAGAAGTAGGTCTTATGTGGGAGGGAGTCTTATAATGGGGGGTCTTATAAAGGAGATTCTACTATATAAATATCCGTTTATTATTGATGCTTTTTGTCTCTCTTTGGCTCTGATCCATGCATTGCTAGATGATTGGTATCGTAATCAACTTTGGTGGAGGGGAGTTAATTAGAAAGAGAGTTTTTTCCCTTTATTCGATTCCGTTTATTATTATTATTATTACAGTGGAACCTCCCTTATAAGACCTCCCATTATAAGACTCACTCCCACCTACTTCTCGGAGACTGCCCTTCTTTGCAAGCATTAAAATTACCTCCTTTATAGACCTCATTTTGGATGATTTTTGAAGGTCTTATAAGGGAGGGGTCTTATAAGGGAGGTAATTTTAATACTTACAAAGAAGGGCAATGTCTCAGAGAAGTAGGTCTTATGTGGGAGGGAGTCTTATAAGGGAGGTTCCACTGTATTATCATTACTAACTCTGTTGTTGTCAATGCCTGTGTCAGGTCTCAACTGGAGATGGAGATATTCCGTTTATTATTATTGTTATTATTATTATTATTATTACTAACTCTGTTGTTGTTGTCAATGCCTGCGTCAGGTTCCAACTGGAGATGGAGATATTCCGTTTATTATTATTATTATTATTATTATTACTAACTCTGTTGTTGTTGTCAATGCCTGCGTCAGGTCCCAACTGGAGATGGAGATATTCCGTTTATTATTATTATTATTATTATTACTACTAACTCTGTTGTTGTCAATGCCTGTGTCAGGTCTCAACTGGAGATGGAGATATTCCGTTTATTATTATTGTTATTATTATTATTATTATTATTATTATTATTACTACTAACTCTGTTGTTGTCAATGCCTGTGTCAGGTCTCAACTGGAGATGTAGATATTCCGTTTATTATTATTGTTATTATTATTGTTATTATTATTAACTCTGTTGTTGTTGTCAATGCCTGCGTCAGGTCCCAACTGGAGATGGAGATATTCCGTCAGCTGCAGATGAGGCGTCAGGAGAGCGGGGATCCCCTCACAGCTGCCAGCACTGAGCCCACTGCCGGTGAGTCACAGGCATTAGGATTATCACAGGATTAACCATTGCTGGCAGGGGATCCCCTCACAGCTGCCAGCACTGAGCCCACTGCCGGTGAGTCACAGGCATTAGGATTATCACAGGATTAACCATTGCTGGCAGGGGATCCCCTCACAGCTGCCAGCACTGAGCCCACTGCCGGTGAGTCACAGGCATTAGGATTATCACAGGATTAACCATTGCTGGCAGGGGATTTGTGTGCGACGGCAGAAGTTTTGCCTTTTTTGCAAAGTGTCATCTTGACTGTCGGATGGCATTTCAAAATGGTTTCTTACTGAGATGGAAATAGTGAGGCAAGGAGAGAGGGTAATAGTGAAGTAAGGGAAAGTAGCACTCCAAAATTATCTCCCTTCACCAAAATTATTTTCGGCACCAATTCGCCTAGCAAAGCAACAGCCACATTGAGACAGACCCAGGTTCATCTTCAAAAAAGGATGACCCAGGCCTGCCTCCAATATTATTTCTGACCATCACCTATACAGTACACAGCAACAGTGGTGGAGAGAACTTGTTTCTTACTGAGTTACATCTGTTGGTCATGCTGGTTACTGGTTGCAGCGTTATTTGTCTATTGTCTGGTCCTTCTGTTGTGTTTAGAGGATTGGACTGAAGACAGCCTTGAAGAACATCGCTGACCCCCTTCTCGCCCCCCTTCTCGACTCCCTTACCGCCAATTTGTTTCATATGTTTTTTAATTAAACAGCAACATTTTGTTTTGCTCAGGTATTAATTCAATAGGAATTGTTCGGAATGAATTAAGGGGAGTAATTTCATGGTGTGTGGGAGTGATCTTGCCTAATTCAATCGGTGAAACAGGGGAAGTCACTACCATCAGCTGTCGTAGCCTATCGACTCGTGTGTTTGAGCAGACATACAGCACTTAGAACAAGTGCGTCATTCTAAAAAATTGTCATTTGTATTTTTACGTCACATTTTGCAAGTTTGATCAGTTTGTGGCCACTGACCACCCCTAATTTTTCCGTGAAAGGATGAGAGAGTGGGACAGAGATAAATTGAGAGACAGGAACATCCACACCCTAAGGTTAGGCAAGTAAATACACTGAGCAACTGTTATAGACTGCAAAAGAGAGACAGAGACATGCAGAGGCACTGAGTGAGGCATAACACATAGGACACACGCAAAAAAGAGTCAGACTTGACAGAGAGAGTGAAACATACATGCCACATTCAGGGGAAGAAAAGCTTACATTGTGTTTCTTGTGGGTTTTTTCTGTAGATATCTCCCAACTACCGGCCACGGAAACGGGCCAGGCCATGGCAGACATGGACCCAACCAACATTCAAGTTTCATCTTCCGATGACAGCCCGGGATCAGAGAGGGCGCTGCTCAAGGTCCCCATCACTAACCTTGACCCTGCAAGACCCAAGGTCAAGGCCACTGGAAGACTGAAGCATGCTGGGAAAAGCGGAGGAAAAGGACCTAAAAAATCGGGAATGTCCAATGAAGGTCCCAGTAACTCTGATTTGGACTGTGGCTTTTCTAGACGTTATCTTACAGAAGGGGATGGTGTAGAATCTGCTCATTCTGCTAAGAAATTGGTGGGAGGTAGCGGTGTGAGTTCAACTCTCAAAGCAGAAAATCCGCATTCCAAACCCCCTGATGCCCCGATGGAGAGGTCTGACAGCGTGAGAGGAGGTTTGGTGCGGAAAGTGTTGCCAGACGTCAGCATGGAGAGAGCGGACAGTCTGAAGGTCTCCAGCAAGAAGCCGTTCCCTGATCTAGTCGGCATGCACAGATCGGACAGTCTGCGTTGCGGCCATAAGAAGCACCCCTCCCTCGACCTCTCCTCCATGGAACGATCCGACAGCCTGAGATCCGGCCACAAAAAACACCCGTCTCTGGATCTCGCTTCCATGGAGAGATCCGACAGCTTGAGATCCGGCCATAAAAAACAGCTCTCTGTGGATCCTGACATCTCAGACGCCTTGAGATCCGGGAAGAAAGCGGAACTTCCACCGAAACCAACATTCGCCGTGCTTCCTGCGTTGGAGTCGAAGCGAAGCCCTAAACCTCCAGGGCTGAAGATGCCCAGCGATAGAGTGCTGTACCGCTCAGACACCGGACAGACCTTCCAAGCTTCCGGCAGCGGGTCTCTGTTTCGCGGGGAAGGCATCGGGAGTGGACAGCTGGCTGAGTCTAGTTCCGGTTCCGAGCAGGACGTGTTGTTAGGAGCGGGAGGGGGGAATGGAGCGGGAGGGGGGAATGGAGCGGGAGGGGGGAATGGAGCGGGAGGAGGGAATGGAGCGGGAGGAGGGAATGGAGCGGGAGGAGGGAATGGAGCGGGAGGGGGGAATGGAGCGGGAGGAGGGAATGGAGCGGGAGGAGGGAATGGAGCGGGAGGGGGGAATGGAGCGGGAGGAGGGAATGGAGCGGGAGGAGGGAATGGAGCGGGAGGAGGGAATGGAGCGGGAGGAGGGAATGGAGCGGGAGGAGGGAATGGAGCGGGAGGAGGGAATGGAGTGGGAGGAGGGAATGGAGCGGGAGGAGGGAATGGAGCGGGAGGGGGGTCGCGACGCTCTCAGGGTCTGCAGGCCTCGCAGGGCAGACGCAACTTGAGGAAGACCAAGTCGCGCGGGAAGGGGAAAGGGGCAGGGGATATAACTCCTACATTACTGCTGGATGAGTTGTCTTTTACGGTGCACGAGCCGCCGAAGGATTTGGAGAGTGTGGTGGTGGACACTGGCAATGACTGAGTGGTTTGTTGATGGTTTTTGGGAGGAGGGGTTAACATGCATTTTGTATTATCATGGGTCTATTTTTGTTTTGTGACAACTGAGGTGGACTTGGGCACAAAACTGGTGGCAATCGCTGGAACCTTTTTTTTTTTAATATATGATTCTCTTCTTCTTTTTTTGTGGACAAATGTGGACTTGCGTACCATTCAACTTTTTAAAAATAATTTTTCTGTCAGTTTGTCGTGCTACAAATCAAAGGTTGTTATTTGCGTACTGTAGGTTTATTATAAATAATAGTAATGATATGAATGTCTTCATGGTACCTTAAAATGTCACTTTTTTGTAACAAGTTTGATACTCAAACATGCTGGGGAAAAAATCTTCAGAAGTAAAAGTTGGGCCTTGTATTTTGTCTTTTTTTCTTGAAACGTCAACAGCCTTGGCCTTATGCACATGCTGATTATTTGTTCAAAAGTTAGAATGTATGCATATTGCACAACACACATTTAAGTGCACTCACATGTGCGCACGCACACGCACACACACACACACACGCACACACGATCAATGTTGTTCACTTTGACAGAAAATGATGCATTCTTTCATCTTTGCTGCTGAAGATAGGTATGCCTGTTTCTCACCCTAGGTGTTGGGGTGGGATAAGCTGTGCCTGTTTCTCACCCTAGGTGTTGGGGTGGAATAAGGTGTGCCTGTTTCTCACCCTAGGTGTTGGGGTGGGATAAGCTGTGCCTGTTTCTCACTCTAGGTGTTGGGGTGGGATGTGGGCTGGTTCTGGCTTTGATTTACACTTGAAAGTTTCATTGATTTTCTAATCAATGCTTTGACAGTTGATTTTTTTAATTTAATGCAAGACATGACCACAAACACATTATTCTGCGAACATTTAGACAACATTCTTTAGAACCATCATCAGCATAATGCTCAATCTGCCATTGTTTCCTGTTGTAAATGTGTGCCTTTATGGGCTAAAGTTTATTTATGCCTCTTGTGGGGCTTGTGTCATGTGGATATGAACCATGGATAATAATCAAAAGTGGCAAAGTTCATCCTGCCTCGAGTGATTTAAAAGTTTCCTTTTTTATTGTATATAAATTATACCGATGACTTTACAGTTGCATTTATATTTCTTGCTGTGCAAAGGAAATAACCTGAGTGTTGAACCATAACCACGGCAACATTGGGGTGAAAATCTAGTTTTAGAAATGTACATCCGCATTTTAGAGAATATAACGTTTTGTTCTGTGTATTTAATAACTGTCTTGTATTGCCAAAAGCCTTTGTCACTCACTGAGAGGATGTCTTTTTCATCGAAGGTTCAGGACTATTTCTGACAGTGCAGGAGAAAAATGGATATTTCAATTAACATTTTGTACAAATGAAATACAGCTTAGATCCTTAATAGGATTGTTGAAAACAGGATTTATTTGATGTTTTATGCGATTCAAGATGCGTCACTTTTATAGAAAACTACATGAAAGAGAAGGAGTAACTTTTGGCTTTATTTTCTTAGAGAATTTTGTTTTGAAAGTTAATTATTCACACTTGTGAACAATGTAGTGGATGTGTGAAGAATTTGTAATGACAAAAACAAATCTGTTTTAAGAAAAAGATTTGATGATGTGTGTAGGGTTGTTGACAATCTTTTCCTTGTGCTCCAAAATAGTGTTGTGTAACTTTAAGCCTCGTTTTCTGACACACATTGGCGATTGATTGGTTTCTGAGTGTTGGTGATGAAGACGTCCTCTGTCACCTTTTGCTCAGCATTGTGGGATGTGTGGGTTTCTAGTCATTTCTTCCCGTGTTTGGCTGGTCGTTGTAGCAACTGCAAACTGCTGTAATGTTCTGAGTTTACCTTCCGTTCTGAGAATACCACCCCAACCCTCAATGTGTGTGTGTGTGTTGTTGTTCTTTAATTATATGTATTTTCACTTAAAAGTGATATTAGACATGAAAGTGTGAGTATGCGCGCGCGAATATGTGCATGTGTATCTCTGTGTGTTGTTGCTTAAAGTGCATATTTGTATGGAACATTAGGGGATATATGCTAAATTAAAAAACAATTTAAAGAAAAAAGAAAAACAAAATCCAAAATTGAACTATTATAAAATCAAAATGCAAACATTCTAAGAAACGGCAATCATAGAAACGAGCGAACTGGACTTAACATTAAAGTTTGTACAAAATTCAAAAGAGATACGGCATCTTGGAATATATATTTGGATTCATCTTTTCTGAATTCTGATAGGGCCGATTCAAAATAAGGGCAATAATATAGAATGTGTGTTGTTGTACAATTATCAATAGCACTGCATACACATTGAAGATTTTTTATGAATTTAGTTTTAAATTTTGTGTGTGTGTGTGTGTAACCCAACACATCCCAACTCTAACCCTAATCCAAACCAACACTAACCCGAAACTGAGGATGGCGGAAGTCAGGTGATGGATTTGAGCATGCGCAGGTAAATTGAGAACAAGGCCAAACCCAGAACATTGCACCGCTAATGATTGCCTTTGAAATTGTGCAAAAGTTGATGCTAAGAGGGTTTTTTGGTTATGCAAATGAACTCTTTGGAAAAGAACTGTGCACGTGTATTTTACTATGCCAAACCGATTTGGGGGAAACTTGTATTTCTTTGGGGAAAAAAATGTTTACATGTCTTTATATTTCAAAATACTTTTTTTTATATAATAATGCTATTAATGTTTGTATTCAACTTATATTAGTGAACCTAATTTTATGTAAAATCTTCAGAAAAAAGCAATGGTTGTATAATAATAATAATATATGAAGAAGTAAAACTTTTTATGCAATATAGCCTTTGGCCAAAAAGTTGTTTTATGCTACTGTATTATTTTATGGTGCTTTATATGCAAATAACTTTTTTTAATATGATTTATGTGGAAGTGATCATGGAATTTTGTTTTATATATGTGCATCAAAGTGTTTTTTATGCAAAATGACTTTTATGAAAAATGTTGATGAGACATTTACTAATGAAATCAAACTGCTTTTTAATTTACACAAAATGACCCTTGTCAAAAGGAGAGCTGTATTTATTTGGTCAAACTATAGCACAGAGAATATGACTATGGTCAGTAGATGGACCTTGTCTTCGTTGGTGTGTCACAGGGAGAAAGGTGGCAGAGTGGTTCAGACCTTTGCCTGCCAAATGTAATGCGTGACTGCAGCGTCAGTGACCCGGGTTCGAATCCCGGCCTCGCCCTTTCTTTCTAGTTTGACAGGAAAATCGAACTGAACGTCAAGTCCTTCGGATGGGGACTTAAAGCTAGTCTGAACCATGCGTTTTATGCACGTAAAAAATCCCACGGCAGTTGAAAGTCAGTAAGAGCAGGGAGAAATCCCGCTGCCTGGTATGGCCAAATTGATAGATAGGTTTTCCAAGTGTACTCACACACCCTCCTCACCCTGTGCCCCCCCCCTGCAAAAAAAAAAAAAATTAATAAAAATTGGGTAGGCGCTGCTCTGTGACTAGAATATACCAAATACCAATACCAAATACCAAAGAATACCAAACTTGTGGATTCATCAGTTTTGATGCTTCTTCTTGTCACTTTATTATGATTTCTGTGTAAACTAAGATGGATGCACTGTTTGAGGGGGGGGGGGGGGGGGGGGGGTGCAGATTTCAGTGTAGGGTTCCCTGCATATTTTTTTCTTTTAACGTTTTTCCTATCCTGCTGGCAAGTTGTAAAAGAATCGCTTCAAATTTTGGAGGGAGTTATGTAAAGTTGATTCAACCCCGTAGAGTAACTGATCTTGGTTGGGGATGAGAGAGAGGGAGAGAGAGGATGTAGGGGGTTATAGTAGGTAAAGTTGATACAACCCTGTAGAGTAACTGATCTTGCTTGGGGATGAGAGAGAGGGAGAGAGAGGATGGAGGGTGTTATAGTATGTAAAGTTGATACAACCCCGTAGAGTAACTGATCTTGGTTGGGGATGAGAGAGAGGGAGAGAGAGGATGGAGGGGGTTATAGTAGGTAAAGTTGATACAACCCTGTAGAGTAACTGATCTTGCTTGGGGATGAGAGAGAGGGAGAGAGAGGATGGAGGGGGTTATAGTAGGTAAAGTTGATACAACCCTGTAGAGTAACTGATCTTGCTTGGGGATGAGAGAGAGGGAGAGAGAGGATGGAGGGTGTTATAGTATGTAAAGTTGATACAACCCCGTAGAGTAACTGATCTTGGTTGGGGATGAGAGAGAGGGAGAGAGAGGATGGAGGGGGTTATAGTAGGTAAAGTTGATACAACCCTGTAGAGTAACTGATCTTGCTTGGGGATGAGAGAGAGGGAGAGAGAGGATGGAGGGGGTTATAGTAGGTAAAGTTGATACAACCCTGTAGAGTAACTGATCTTGCTTGGGGATGAGAGAGAGGGAGAGAGAGGATGGAGGGGGTTATAGTAGGTAAAGTTGATACAACCCTGTAGAGTAACTGATCTTGCTTGGGGATGAGAGAGAGGGAGAGAGAGGATGGAGGGGGTTATAGTATGTAAAGTTGATACAACCCTGTAGAGTAACTGATCTTGGTTGGGGATGAGAGAGAGGGAGAGAGAGGATGGAGGGGGTTATAGTATGTAAAGTTGATACAACCCCGTAGAGTAACTGATCTTGGTTGGGGATGAGAGAGAGGGAGAGAGAGGATGGAGGGTGTTATAGTATGTAAAGTTGATACAACCCCATAGAGTAACTGATCTTGATGGGGATGAGAGAGAGGATGGAGGGGGTTATAGTAGGTAAAGTTGATACAACCCTGTAGAGTAACTGATCTTGGTTGGGGATGAGAGAGAGGGAGAGAGAGGATGGAGGGGGTTATAGTAGGTAAAGTTGATACAACCCCGTAGAGTAACTGATCTTGGTTGGGGATGAGAGAGAGGATGGAGGGGGTTATAGTAGGTAAAGTTGATACAACCCCGTAGAGTAACTGATCTTGGTTGGGGATGAGAGAGAGGGAGAGAGAGGATGGAGGGGGTTATAGTAGGTAAAGTTGATACAACCCCGTAGAGTAACTGATCTTGCTTGGGGATGAGAGAGAGGATGGAGGGGGTTATAGTATGTAAAGTTGATACAACCCCGTAGAGTAACTGATCTTGGTTGGGGATGAGAGAGAGGGAGAGAGAGGATGGAGGGGGTTATAGTATGTAAAGTTGATACAACCCCATAGAGTAACTGATCTTGATGGGGATGAGAGAGAGGATGGAGGGGGTTATAGTATGTAAAGTTGATACAACCCCGTAGAGTAACTGATCTTGGTTGGGGATGAGAGAGAGGGAGAGAGAGGATGGAGGGGGTTATAGTAGGTAAAGTTGATACAACCCTGTAGAGTAACTGATCTTGGTTGGGGATGAGAGAGAGGGAGAGAGAGGATGGAGGGGGTTATAGTAGGTAAAGTTGATACAACCCTGTAGAGTAACTGATCTTGGTTGGGGATGAGAGAGAGGGAGAGAGAGGATGGAGGGGGTTATAGTAGGTAAAGTTGATACAACCCTGTAGAGTAACTGATCTTGGTTGGGGATGAGAGAGAGGGAGAGAGAGGATGGAGGGGGTTATAGTAGGTAAAGTTGATACAACCCTGTAGAGTAACTGATCTTGGTTGGGGATGAGAGAGAGGGAGAGAGAGGATGGAGGGGGTTATAGTAGGTAAAGTTGATACAACCCTGTAGAGTAACTGATCTTGGTTGGGGATGAGAGAGAGGGAGAGAGAGGATGGAGGGGGTTATAGTAGGTAAAGTTGATACAACCCTGTAGAGTAACTGATCTTGGTTGGGGATGAGAGAGAGGGAGAGAGAGGATGGAGGGGGTTATAGTAGGTAAAGTTGATACAACCCTGTAGAGTAACTGATCTTGGTTGGGGATGAGAGAGAGAGAGAGAGAGGATGGAGGGGGTTATAGTATGTAAAGTTGATACAACCCTGTAGAGTAACTGATCTTGGTTGGGGATGAGAGAGAGGATGGAGGGGGTTATAGTATGTAAAGTTGATACAACCCTGTAGATTAACTGATCTTGCTTGGGGATGAGAGAGAGGATGGAGGGGGAGGACAAGAAGGAAAAGTGTAGAATGCAGTGGAGAATTGCATATGAGGCAAAAGGAGCAGGGTATGTACCGAACACACAAATGTGGCGCATGTGCTCTTACAAAAAGGACACAACTGATTATTCATCAAACTGGTTTGTTATTGTTGTTATTGTCATGTTACGGCCTGAATGTATGCTTGTTGCATCATTGCATTTACTTATTGTCCTGTGGAATAAAAGTGCTCAAAACTATTCTGCACGAGTTGTGTCTTTTTACCTGTGTATCTGTTTCTACCTACCGTATTCTACAGACTACAAGGCCATACTTCTTTACCTGTGTATCTGTTTCTACCTACCGTATTCTACAGACTATAAGGCCATACTTCTTTACCTGTGTATCTGTTTCTACCTACCGTATTCTACAGACTATAAGGCCATACTTCTTTACCTGTGTATCTGTTTCTACCTACCGTATTCTACAGACTATAAGGCCATACTTCTTTACCAGTGTATCTGTTTCTACCTACCGTATTCTACAGACTATAAGGCCATACTTCTTTACCTGTGTATCTGTTTCTACCTACCGTATTCTACAGACTACAAGGCCATACTTCTTTACCTGTGTATCTGTTTCTACCTACCGTATTCTACAGACTATAAGGCCATACTTCTTTACCTGTGTATCTGTTTCTACCTACCGTATTCTACAGACTATAAGGCCATACTTCTTTACCTGTGTATCTGTTTCTACCTACCGTATTCTACAGACTATAAGGCCATACTTCTTTACCTGTGTATCTGTTTCTACCTACCGTATTCTACAGACTATAAGGCCATACTTCTTTACCTGTGTATCTGTTTCTACCTACCGTATTCTACAGACTATAAGGCCATACTTCTTTACCTGTGTATCTGTTTCTACCTACCGTATTCTACAGACTATAAGGCCATACTTCTTTACCTGTGTATCTGTTTCTACCTACCGTATTCTACAGACTATAAGGCCATACTTCTTTACCTGTGTATCTGTTTCTACCTACCGTATACTACAGACTACAAGGCCATACTTCTTTTCCCAGACTGAGACCCCTGCGCCTTATAATGTGACTGATAATATAGTAAGAAACTATAATAACAAAATCTGAATTTTGTGTAAAATTTGGGGGGTGCGCCTTATAATCAGGTGCGCCTTGTAGTCCGTAAAATACGGTATTTCCTTTTCTGTTTAACCCCCCTCTCAACCTATCAACTCATCTCTTATGTAGATGTTTTTTCTCTTGAATCCGCCTCTTATTATGTAATATACCATCTGCTTTAACACCCACCTCGTTCCCATATTCTCCCGTTGATGGCGGATCGTCCCAATTGGTTTTCTGTTGTCTTATTTTACTTCATTCTATTCTTTTTTCTTTCCTCTCTTTCGTTTTTATTCCCCTATTTAACCGTCTTTCTTTCTTTTTCTTTTCTTCTTGTTCCTTTCTGTTCCACTCTGTGCTACTGATTCCCGCACATGCAACTTGTTGAAATGCGAGCTTTAATCGCATATTTTATTTTTGTTTTTTGGATGACATGGGATGATTCGTTGCTTCAAACATTCAGTTGGCCAACGTTTTAGCTGGACAAAGATTTTATAATCAATCGTAATATCGCTCTTTTAACACAGTGCTGCTGATTTTATTTCGTCTTGCATAAAATGATGCTAAAAGAATGAAACACTAGATAAGAAACACACACACACAAACACCCCCCTCCCACACACAAACATAAATGATGATTGATTTAATGTAAAGTCTGTTCACAACAATGGTGATATTAGACTTTCAAAAAAAGAAATAATGTATTACAGCGAGATGAAAAAGCGTGTGCACGAGTGTGTGTGTGTGTGTGTGTGTGTGTGCATGCGCACATTTCCTGAGAAGGACCCCAAGAACCAATGTGAATGCCCCCCAGCTTGTCATCTTCCACAAAAGACACGGTTGTACCATGATACTCCACGACAGTGGAAAATGATATTGTAATAATAATAATAATGATAATAATTCTATTTCACATAGCGCTAAAATCCATAAAGTAGCATGCTCGATGCGCTTTGCAAAAGCAACATATAAGGTAAGCAAACAAAAACAGTAAAATCAACAAAGATAATCGTACTACCAACATTCCAACGCAAAGAAATAAAGTAAAGATAACATGATTCTTACTCACAAAACTAATGCACTTTGGATAAGTATACTGACAAATGGACATAAACAAACTCAAGCCCACAAATAATTGCAGTTATAATTATTGTACGGCTTTCACTTTACTGATGGACTCTACTACAGGCTAAAGTCAACAGGATAAGCCGTCATGGGCACTACCTGACTGCCCAGTGCTGCAGCCTTGGGGCTAATGTCAACAGGATAAGCCACATGAGTAAAGGTCCTCTACTTCAAGTACTACCTGACTGCCCAGTGCTGCAGCCTTGGGGCTAATGTCAACAGGATAAGCCATATCAGTAAAGGTCCTCTACTTCAAGTACTACCTTACTTACTGCCCAGTGCTGCAGCCTTGGGGCTAAAGTCAACAGGATAAGCCATATGAGTAAAGGTCCTCTACTTCAAGTACTACCTTACTTACTGCCCAGTGCTGCAGCCTTGGGGCTAATGTCAACAGGATAAGCCATATGAGTAAAGGTCCTCTACTTCAAGTACTACCTTACTTACTGCTCAGTGCTGCAGCCTTGGGGATTATGTCAACAGGATAAGCCATGTCAGTAAAGGTCCTCTACTTCAAGTACTACCTTACTGCCCAGTGCTGCAGCCTTGGGGCTAAAGTCAACAGGATAAGCCATATGAGTAAAGGTCCTCTACTTCAAGCACTACCTTACTTACTGCTCAGTGCTGCAGCCTTGGGGATTATATCAACAGGATAAGCCATATCAGTAAAGGTCCTCTACTTCAAGTACTACCTTACTTACTGCCCAGTGCTGCAGCCTTAGGGCTAATCCATAGCTCAAACCCAACTGGGCTAAAGACATACAGTCCGCTTAATTACTAGAAAAGAAGATAATAGCAAAGGTACAGTTTAGACATGCAGGAAATGTTCCCCCAGAAGCCACATTCTGCTGTCATCATGCAGGGAATGTTCCCCCAGAAGCCACATTCTGCTGTCATCGTGCAGGAAATGTCCCCCCAGAAGCCACATTCTGCTGTCATCATGCAGGAAATGTTCCCCCAGAAGCCACATTCTGCTGTCATCGTGCAGGGAATGTTCCCCCAGAAGCCACATTCTGCTGTCATTATGCAGGAAATGTCCCCCCAGAAGCCACATTCTGCTGTTATCATGCAGGAAATGTTCCCCCAGAAGCCACATTCTGCTGTTATCATGCAGGAAATGTTCCCCCAGAAGCCACATTCTGCTGTCATCATGCAGGGAATGTTCACCCAGAAGCCACATTCTGCTGTCATCATGCAGGAAATGTTCCCCCAGAAGCCACATTCTGCTGTCATTATGCAGGGAATGTTCCCCCAGAAGCCACATTCTGCTGTTATTATGCAGGGAATGTTCCCCCAGAAGCCACATTCTGCTGTCATCATGCAGGGAATGTTCACCCAGAAGCCACATTCTGCTGTTATCATGCAGGGAATGTTCCCCCAGAAGCCACATTCTGCTGTCATTATGCAGGGAATGTTCACCCAGAAGCCACATTCTGCTGTTATCATGCAGGAAATGTTCCCCCAGAAGCCACATTCTGCTGTCATTATGCAGGGAATGTTCACCCAGAAGCCACATTCTGCTGTCATCATGCAGGAAATGTTCCCCCAGAAGCCACATTCTGCTGTCATCATGCAGGAAATGTTCCCCCAGAAGCCACATTCTGCTGTCATCATGCAGGGAATGTTCCCCCAGAAGCCACATTCTGCTGTCATCATGCAGGGAATGTTCCCCCAGAAGCCACATTCTGCTGTTATCATGCAGGAAATGGTCACCCAGAAGCCACATTCTGCTGTTATCATGCAGGAAATGTTCCCCCAGAAGCCACATTCTGCTGTTATCATGCAGGAAATGGTCACCCAGAAGCCACATTCTGCTGTCATCATGCAGGGAATGTTCCCCCAGAAGCCACATTCTGCTGTTATCATGCAGGAAATGTTCCCCCAGAAGCCACATTCTGCTGTCATCATGCAGGAAATGTCCCCCCAGAAGCCACATTCTGCTGTCATCATGCAGGAAATGGTCACCCAGAAGCCACATTCTGCTGTTATCATGCAGGAAATGGTCACCCAGAAGCCACATTCTGCTGTCATCATGCAGGGAATGGTCACCCAGAAGCCACATTCTGCTGTCATCATGCAGGGAATGTTCCCCCAGAAGCCACATTCTGCTGTCATCATGCAGGAAATGTCCCCCCAGAAGCCACATTCTGCTGTCATCATGCAGGAAATGGTCACCCAGAAGCCACATTCTGCTGTTATCATGCAGGGAATGGTCACCCAGAAGCCACATTCTGCTGTCATCATGCAGGAAATGTTCCCCCAGAAGCCACATTCTGCTGTTATCATGCAGGAAATGTTCCCCCAGAAGCCACATTCTGCTGTCATCATGCAGGGAATGTTCCCCCAGAAGCCACATTCTGCTGTCATCATGCAGGAAATGGTCACCCAGAAGCCACATTCTGCTGTCATCATGCAGGGAATGTTCCCCCAGAAGCCACATTCTGCTGTCATTATGCAGGAAATGTCACCCAGAAGCCACATTCTGCTGTCATCATGCAGGAAATGTCCCCCCAGAAGCCACATTCTGCTGTCATCATGCAGGAAATGGTCACCCAGAAGCCACATTCTGCTGTCATCATGCAGGAAATGTTCCCCCAGAAGCCACATTCTGCTGTCATTATGCAGGAAATGGTCACCCAGAAGCCACATTCTGCTGTTATCATGCAGGGAATGTTCACCCAGAAGCCACATTCTGCTGTCATCATGCAGGGAATGGTCACCCAGAAGCCACATTCTGCTGTCATCATGCAGGGAATGTTCACCCAGAAGCCACATTCTGCTGTCATCATGCAGGGAATGGTCACCCAGAAGCCACATTCTGCTGTCATCATGCAGGGAATGTTCACCCAGAAGCCACATTCTGCTGTCATCATGCAGGGAATGGTCACCCAGAAGCCACATTCTGCTGTTATCATGCAGGGAATGGTCACCCAGAAGCCACATTCTGCTGTCATCATGCAGGGAATGGTCACCCAGAAGCCACATTCTGCTGTCATCATGCAGGGAATGGTCACCCAGAAGCCACATTCTGCTGTCATCATGCAGGGAATGTTCACCCAGAAGCCACATTCTGCTGTCATCATGCAGGAAATGTCCCCCCAGAAGCCACATTCTGCTGTCATCATGCAGGAAATGGTCACCCAGAAGCCACATTCTGCTGTCATCATGCAGGGAATGTTCACCCAGAAGCCACATTCTGCTGTCATCATGCAGGGAATGTTCCCCCAGAAGCCACATTCTGCTGTCATCATGCAGGAAATGGTCACCCAGAAGCCACATTCTGCTGTTATCATGCAGGGAATGTTCCCCCAGAAGCCACATTCTGCTGTTATCATGCAGGAAATGGTCACCCAGAAGCCACATTCTGCTGTCATCATGCAGGAAATGGTCACCCAGAAGCCACATTCTGCTGTCATCATGCAGGGAATGTTCCCCCAGAAGCCACATTCTGCTGTCATCATGCAGGAAATGGTCACCCAGAAGCCACATTCTGCTGTTATCATGCAGGGAATGTTCACCCAGAAGCCACATTCTGCTGTCATCATGCAGGGAATGTTCCCCCAGAAGCCACATTCTGCTGTCATCATGCAGGAAATGTTCCCCCAGAAGCCACATTCTGCTGTTATCATGCAGGGAATGTTCACCCAGAAGCCACATTCTGCTGTCATCATGCAGGGAATGTTCCCCCAGAAGCCACATTCTGCTGTTATCATGCAGGGAATGGTCACCCAGAAGCCACATTCTGCTGTTATCATGCAGGAAATGTTCCCCCAGAAGCCACATTCTGCTGTCATCATGCAGGGAATGTTCACCCAGAAGCCACATTCTGCTGTTATCATGCAGGGAATGGTCACCCAGAAGCCACATTCTGCTGTCATCATGCAGGAAATGTTCACCCAGAAGCCACATTCTGCTGTTATCATGCAGGGAATGTTCCCCCAGAAGCCACATTCTGCTGTCATCATGCAGGGAATGTTCCCCCAGAAGCCACATTCTGCTGTTATCATGCAGGGAATGTTCACCCAGAAGCCACATTCTGCTGTCATCATGCAGGGAATGTTCCCCCAGAAGCCACATTCTGCTGTCATCATGCAGGAAATGTTCCCCCAGAAGCCACATTCTGCTGTTATCATGCAGGGAATGTTCACCCAGAAGCCACATTCTGCTGTTATCATGCAGGAAATGGTCACCCAGAAGCCACATTCTGCTGTCATCATGCAGGAAATGGTCACCCAGAAGCCACATTCTGCTGTCATCATGCAGGAAATGTCCCCCAGAAGCCACATTCTGCTGTCATCATGCAGGAAATGGTCACCCAGAAGCCACATTCTGCTGTCATCATGCAGGAAATGTCCACCCAGAAGCCACATTCTGCTGTCATCATGCAGGAAATGTTCACCCAGAAGCCACATTCTGCTGTCATCATGCAGGAAATGTTCACCCAGAAGCCACATTCTGCTGTCATCATGCAGGGAATGGTCACCCAGAAGCCACATTCTGCTGTTATCATGCAGGGAATGGTCACCCAGAAGCCACAT
The DNA here is from genome assembly GCA_017654935.2 of Phymorhynchus buccinoides. NCBI lineage: Eukaryota > Metazoa > Mollusca > Gastropoda > Neogastropoda > Raphitomidae > Phymorhynchus > Phymorhynchus buccinoides. The sequence continues at coordinate 45,649,699 of CM065704.1, read as the reverse complement.
TCTGCTGTTATCATGCAGGGAAGGTAAGGTTAGGATCAGCTTAATATTTTTCCTCATGAAGCTGAAAGAGCCAGACTTTTAGATGGAGATCGAGTCGTTATCATGAGGCGCAATACTAACAAAAGTTTGTTCCCGATCTCAATTTTTCAGTTCAAAGACTAGAAATCATGATTTAAAAATACTAACACAGTACTGTAGAACTAACATAAGGAGACACTTTTTTCAGTAACATAGTAAAGGAACGCACTTGAACCTGATGCTAACAAATTTAAAAACCTGGACAAAGACCCAAACCTTAGTAAATTAAAATACCAGTAGTCCTATGACTGATAGTCCACTAAAACCGTCACAGTTGTGCCGACTGATTTTTTTTTTAAATCAAGAGAAAGGACGCTTGAGAGGCCGCGAGGACTAGTCGTCCTACCTGACCTGGGTGTCTTAACTACCAGTTAGCCCAAATTGCACCAATGCCCGTCTAATCGTAAACACAAGGTTCCAGCGTGGAAAGAATAAAAACGCGTGCTGCATTACGGGCAACACGCTCTCCAGTCTAAATACCATAGGGGGACATTCTCGGTGACTAAAGTGGTAATGCAGTACAATGCAATATATTCACGGTGCTCAAAACAAGATGGCAAGCCATTCAAACATACTCCCAGAACATTTGCCTCCTACATTTATATTTCAACTCAGTCAGTATTCCAAATCCAGACCGTGACAGAAACAGAAAAGACAAAAGAAAGCAGGCTCCACAGTTAATAATAGTAAGAGCCTCTGCTCCTTCCTCTTCTTCTTCTCCTTCTTCGTCTTCTTACCTGCGATATTTGAGAACAAAAGATATACCTAATAAGGTAACGCCCAAAAGCCTAAATGTTACAAAGAGTCATAACTTTGCAGCCTATGAACCTTGCAAAGAATAAAGCCAACTTTCTCACTTCCCACCTGCCATGGAAGGTGGGAAGTGTTACTTGCTATAGGCAGTGAGTGAGTGAGTTCACAATGATCCCCACCTGTAGTGTAGGTGAAAGGGTGGGAGTAAAAAAACCAACCTGCTTCAGTCAGTTGCGGAGTGCGAGCTCTTTGTATATTGGTAACACCTTTCCACTGTACCTACGTTTGTTTAACCCCATCCATTATCTTCCCAATAATCAGTGGGGGGGGGGGGGGGGGGGGGGTATATTAACATTTTGCCCACATGGTTTACGTTCATATGGCTTATGTGCCGCAAGTGCAAGGTCTAAGGAACCATTGTACCAAGTTTCATTACGATCAATGCAGTGGTTTAGGCGCTATGTACTGGAACACATTTCGGTCACATGCGGACGTGCATGCACGCGCTCGCACACACACTACTGACGCACACACCAGCTGTAATCACTTGAATTTTTTTGGGTTTCTGGGACACATATGAAAAAAACGTACTGCATCCTTCTTGAGGAACACACACACACACACACACACACACACACACACACACACACACACACACACACACACACATACACACACACACACCGCGCGCGCGCGCGCGCGGGATGGGCAGATAAACATATAGTCCTCGTCCCCATTCCAATATACCCCCGTTTTTGTTCAACCAAACTAAGCAGTAGTAGGCTATCAGATTGATCCGGTTTGGGTGAAAAGATATTCTTCTCTTCGTTGGTTTTTAACCACATCCGGAAAGGCTGATTGAGACCAGCTGAGAGGAAAGCTGAATAAAATGGGCCGGTGTTTTTTGCACGCTTTGCCCTGGATCAACTCGGTAAGTGGTGTGTTTTGTGTGCTACTTCAAACAAGGAATTCAATCTGATTGATCGATGTGTGAATCTCAACCCTGCTAACACTGAATCAGTGACTAACAAAAATCGGAAAAATCCCTTTGTCATCTCGCCGGTGCACCGTCCACGTGGTTTTTGTTTACGTCGATTTTTTAATTTTTTATTTTATTAAAACATTTTCCCTCCTTTCTCTTACGGGGAATTTCTTGCTTCCATTTTCGCCGACATTTTTGTCCATTATAATTTTCTATTTTAACTTGTTTGTAACCAATGTAACTTTGTAAGGTAAAGTTGGCCAAAGTTTGATGCCAGCCCTCCTCCCGCTCTGAATTTTCTCCGTCATTGAAGCAAAATGTTGTCTCGCTCAGGAAAGGGAAAGGGTTAGCATCAGCTTAGGATTACTTTATGAAATTTACACAAAAAATGTTTTAAAGGCCGTGACAATTAGTGAATTACTAATTAGTGGGGTTGCTAAAAATTAAAGCTGAGGCTCGGGGTACAGGCCCGTATGGCGTATCTCACATTGATTCTCAGTCAACTTGAGTCAAGGATACAGTTGCACTCAATCACGGGACGAATAAAATATGCGCAGAACTACTAACATTAACTCTGACATGTTCCTAACCCTATTACTTATCAAGATACGTTAAATGTACGAAATAAGAAAAATGCTTTGCTGACGAAAAATTCGACTAGGAGGAACATGGTCTGAGTGTTGCAACAACGCCGTACCCGCCAAATGTTGAATGTTTATGTCACAGTTTTACGTCCTCTCGGTTACAAAGAACCATAGAGGACAGTTCATTAAATGAAGTTAATATTTCTTTTCGATAGAGTTAGAGAAAAAAAATGGGGAAAATTTTATAAGTACTTTTAGATTTCTGAATTTGAACAGTGATATTTAGGTAAAAATTAAGTTTTAGTGCCATGAGTCGACCTAGAGGCTGCTTTATGGGTATGTTTATAGATTAAGATACTTCATTTAAAATACGCCAAAGTTCTGGCTCCCTGAGATATAGGCGATTAAAATTTTCAGGACCACTTTTCTAATTTTAAACAGAAACAAAGTGTTTAAATCTCGTGGAAGGTCATTTAAAACGTATTTACAAAAGGGTAATCTTTATTTATCCAAAAGTTTTAAAAGAAGAAATGCCAAGCATGTCGCATCGACCTCCGAGGAGGCTGATATTTGTAAATTTATATTAAGATTAAATATTAAGAATTGTGGGGTGTCCCTATCAGACTAGGATAGTCTGATAGTCCGCGGGTCTGTAAATTTTAACCTAGCCCTACCCGCAGCCACTGTGAAAAATTAAAATTATTTTACTCTGCCAGGCACTGACTTCACTTAGTCTGGTAATAATATGAAATAGTGAGGCTAAGAGAGAGGATATAGTGAAATGAATAAGGGGAAGGAACTTCTCGTAATTAACTCCCTTTTTACCAAAGTTGATTATCGCACCGATTCGCCTACTTCCACTTTGCTAGGCGAATCGGTGCTATAAATAACTTTGGTAAAAAGAGAGTCAATTACGAGAAGTTCCTTCCCCTTATTCATTTCACTATAGAATATAGTCTGGTAATGTTTTCGGTCCTGTGTATATTTATTTAATATGTGGATTTTAAAGACGAAAAATAACTTGTCAGTTGATGGATGTTTTAATGAATGTGTTTTCTAATCAATAGCATCATACTTCATCTCATAGTTTATGAAATGGAAAAGGAAAAAACCATGTTGAAATGAAAAACCGTGGACATTAGTGGGGTAGTTAAAAAGTTTAAATTATTTTACCCCGCCAGGAAGTGACAGTCTGATTGGGGTAATGTTTTTGATTCTGTGTACATGTTTATAACTTGATTTTCTCAAAAGCAACTTGACGGATTTTGAATGAATTTGTTTCTTAATTAATATTAATAATAACCTGATACTAAAGATGGGCTCCCTTTCCATTTTCATAACCATGCTGACTTTGACCTTGACGTTTGACCTTAAAACAGGTAAGTTTATTGTGGCAGCCGTATCTTCCAAATCTTTGGAGCTAGTCTGAAAACTTAGTGTGCAAACTGCAATCATACTGACTTATGTCATTGACCTTGACTTTTGACCATGGAAATCTAAAATTGTCGTTTTTGCCTGTATCTTTCGCATTTTGACGGTTACACTTACAGCCCTCTAATTTGACAGGTTGGTACTGGTAGATTGGCTTAGAATAATAATGATTTTGTGCAAAGTATTGATGACCTCCATTTTGACCTTTTTGTTTCTTTGAGCTGTGCCCATAGTCTGGGAACCATTGGTTGTACACCCCATATAACTATATATATATTATTCTATTTCTATGGGGCCATCTGTGTACTATTATACACCTGGGACGGTATTCATGTCGAGATAGCATGAGACTTAGCATGATGCTAACTTAGAAGCTCTTCCAAAAGTCCTATTAAATCCTATAGGACATTGGAAGAGCTTCTAAGTTAGCATCATGCCAAGTCTCATGCTATCTCAACGTGAATACCGTCCCAGCACACTAAATTTGAAGTGATGCTGTCCACTGGTTCACAAGTTACAGGGCGGACAAACACACAGACAGACATTAAATGAATGTTAGTATATAGACCTGTATACATTCTATATATTCTATATAATATATTCTACTGTAGATCAGCTTCAGGTGGCTGTGCCACGTTCATCGCTTGGAGACGGGGTGCATCCCAAGGGACCTACTGTATGGGGAACTGCGTGAGGGTGCCCGCCCGGTTGGTCGCCCAAAACTGCGCTTCAAGGATGTGTGTAGACGCGCAATGAAACTCACGGGCATTGACCCCAGCGATTGGGAAAAGTCTGCTGACAACCGCCAAGTTTGGAGAGCAGCAGTAAAAAAAAAAAAGGGGGGGGGAGGGGAGGGACTGCCCTTGCAGAGGCCAACAGGATGGATCAGCTTGCAAAAGGGACAGGAGGAAAACTAGAGCCTCCTCAGTCAGATCCCCATCACTATACGCCTGCATCAACTGCAGCAGAGACTGCCACTCAAGAGTCGGCCTTGCCAGCCACTCCAGAAGATGCTCTTCGTAGCACTGCTCCATCATCTGTGGAAGAGACTGCCACTCTAGAGTCGGCCTTGCCAGCCACTCCAGAAGATGCTTCGTAGCACTGCTCCATCATCTGTGGAAGAGACTGCCACTCTAGAGTCAGCCACTCCAGAAGATGCTCTTCGTAGCACTGCTCCATCATCTGTGGAAGAGACTGCCACTCTAGAGTCAACCACAGCCACTCCAGAAGATGCTGTTCATAGCACTTCCATAGCACTGCTCCATCATCTGTGGAAGAGACTGCCACTCTAGAGTCAACCACTCCAGAACACGCTGTTCATAGCACTGCTCCATCATCTGTGGAAGAGACTGCCACTCTAGAGTCAGCCACTCCAGAAGATGCTCTTCGTAGCACTGCTCCATCATCTGTGGAAGAGACTGCCACTCTAGAGTCAACCAGTCCAGAACACGCTGTTCATAGCACTGCTCCATCATCTGTGGAAGAGACTGCCACTCTAGAGTCAACCAGTCCAGAAGATGCTGTTCATAGCACTGCTCCATCATCTGTGGAAGAGACTGCCACTCTAGAGTCAACCACTCCAGAACACGCTGTTCATAGCACTGCTCCATCATCCGTGGAAGAGACTGCCACTCTAGAGTCAACCACTCCAGAACACGCTGTTCATAGCACTGCTCCATCATCTGTGGAAGAGACTGCCACTCTAGAGTCAACCACTCCAGAAGATGCTGTTCGTAGCACTGCTCCATCATCTGTGGAAGAGACTGCCACTCTAGAGTCAACCACTCCAGAACACGCTGTTCGTAGCACTGCTCCATCATCTGTGGAAGAGACTGCCACTCTAGAGTCAACCACTCCAGAACACGCTGTTCATAGCACTGCTCCATCATCTGTGGAAGAGACTGCCACTCTAGAGTCAACCACTCCAGAACATGCTGTTCATAGCACTGCTCCATCATCTGTGGAAGAGACTGCCACTCTAGAGTCAACCAGTCCAGAACACGCTGTTCATAGCACTGCTCCATCATCTGTGGAAGAGACTGCCACTCTAGAGTCAACCACTCCAGAACACGCTGTTCATAGCACTGCTCCATCATCTGTGGAAGAGACTGCCACTCTAGAGTCAACCACTCCAGAACACGCTGTTCATAGCACTGCTCCATCATCTGTGGAAGAGACTGCCACTCTAGAGTCAACCACTCCAGAACATGCTGTTCATAGCACTGCTCCATCATCTGTGGAAGAGACTGCCACTCTAGAGTCAACCACTCCAGAACACGCTGTTCATAGCACTGCTCCATCATCTGTGGAAGAGACTGCCACTCTAGAGTCAACCACTCCAGAACACGCTGTTCGTAGCACTGCTCCATCATCTGTGGAAGAGACTGCCACTCTAGAGTCAACCACTCCAGAAGATGCTGTTCGTAGCACTGCTCCATCATCTGTGGAAGAGACTGCCACTCTAGAGTCAACCACTCCAGAAGATGCTGTTCATAGCACTGCTCCATCATCTGTGGAAGAGACTGCCACTCTAGAGTCAACCACTCCAGAAGATGCTCTTCGTAGCACTGCACCATCATCTGTGGAAGAGACTGCCACTCTAGAGTCGGCCTTGACAGCCACTCCAGAAGATGCTGTTCATAGCACTGCACCATCATCTGTGGAAGAGACTGCCACTCTAGAGTCGGCCTTGACAGCCACTCCAGAAGATGCTGTTCATAGCACTGCACCATCATCTGTGGAAGAGACTGCCACTCTAGAGTCGGCCTTGACAGCCACTCCAGAAGATGCTGTTCATAGCACTGCACCATCATCTGTGGAAGAGACTGCCACTCTAGAGTCGGCCTTGACAGCCACTCCAGAAGATGCTGTTCATAGCACTGCACCATCATCTGTGGAAGAGACTGCCACTCTAGAGTCGGCCTTGACAGCCAATCCAGAAGATGCTGTTCATAGCACTGCACCATCATCTGTGGAAGAGACTGCCACTCTAGAGTCGGCCTTGACAGCCACTCCAGAAGATGCTGTTCATAGCACTGCACCATCATCTGTGGAAGAGACTGCCACTCTAGAGTCGGCCTCTACAGCCACTCCAGAAGATGCTGTTCATAGCACTGCACCATCACTCTCCCAGGATGAAAGGAGGCCAGAGAAGACCAGCATCCCTCAAGGATTGCAATGGGCAATGTTTCGACGCTCTGTGACCTTAACCTTGTCTTCGACCCTGGACCAGTCCAATCTTTTTCCTCTGCGTATTTTGTTCACAATTTTGCAGTTACAGCTAGCCCCAAACATTGGAAGGTTGGTCGACTGGCTCAAAGTCATACATGGTTCAAAGTATCAATGACTTTGTCCACAGCTATGCAATCTGCTGTGCCATCGCAGACCTTCCTTTGCTTTCATTTTGATATTCCCAACAGTGTGCAAGCAATAGTGTGTGTGTGTGTGTGTGTGTGTGTGTGTGTGTGTGTGTGTGCATGCAAGCTTATAAATCATGACCTGATTGACTGGTTATTTAGCTTTAAGCATACTAAAATTCACAGTGTTTATACTGTCACTCTCCTTGTATCTCTGGTTACCAGCCGCGAACGAAGAGAACGAAGCTGGTAATGTTTTCAGTTGAATTTGAAGCCGACTTTCTGACTGTTAACACGATAACGTTCGAACGGAGGGACCTAGGATGCTCACAGTTTGCATGTGGATTGATCGGTGGGTGATTGAGGCCAAGTGCGAAGAGGAAAGTTATTGGTCAAAATTCAAGGTCACTGGAGCCGAACATATATTTTAGCACGTTTACATTTGGGAGAGAGAACAAAAAGAGCTGTACAGTTAGCCAGGCCTAACCACAGGCCTAGCCAGGCGTGTCCACACAACGCTGGGTCATGCCTTTGTGATACTCTCTCACTCCACAGGACAAGCGTGGTGTGAGCGATTGCGTCATACGCTCTTTGTCACACGTTGATCAGAAAGGTCTGATAAAAGACAGGTGCATCAAATTTGGGTTTCCACGTGGATAGGTAGGTAGGATATCCAGACCAATATTGAAGATGAAGGTCGAGTTCATTGAGGCCAAAAATGCTGCCGCGTGGCTGGTATTCTACCGTTTTCACACTAGGTAGTTAGGATATCCAGGCCAATATTGAAGATGAAGGTCGAGTTCACTGAGGCCGTAAATGCTGCTGCGCAGCTGGTACTTTAGCGGTGGGATGGAAGTTCAGTTTAGCGTCGCGTATCGGCTTTCGCCATGTACAACGGGCTGAACAAACCAACCAGGGTATAAACAAAAATTTATGTTCCTGAATCACTGTCTTAGCCAAAAGGCCGAGAAGCGATCAGAATTCCTTATGATAATCTAGCGGTTTTCATGCTCTACTTTATGTACACAGTTTTGTTCTTTTCTGTACCGTTATTTTGTAGCTTCTCTTTTTTGTGTTACAATAAATAGATTAATTGATACCAATCAGTCACACATTGGTACGTTTGAAAGATTATTTAATGTGATCAGGTTTGTTGTTCAGAAACCGTTTGTTGTTGTATAGCTGATAGAATCGACGATTCTACCAGATCACGATCTCTACCGTGACATATACATCACCTTCTTCACAAGAACTAGATTGGTCGCCTTACCAGTTATCTCTCATGCTTAAATTTAAAAGGAAATAGAGCATAGCTTAGAAGCTTCGTGGTCTTGATTTGTCTCCATTGATGGAGTTTGCAATGTCGGTGCTTTGTCTTTGTGCCTTCATTTGAATTCAATCGTGCTGTTTGTCTTGCTGTGTTTCAGGTGACAGCTGTGAAGACTCCTGACCAGCCAGCGGTCACTGTTCAACCAACATTCTGGAAAACATGCAAATAGAACGTCTAGTTGTTTGTTTTTCTTTTGCAACACCTGTTTTGCTTGCTAAGCTGACACTGAAATTCAAGCCAAATCAAGAAGACCGCAAACTTTTGAATTAAAATATTACCACTGTGACAAACTCCCACTACAACAGGTTTTGGTACCACGTCTTTACATTTTTGTTATCCACCGTCTTCCTGAAGGTCTGCAGTGATGGCCTTTCCCAGCCTTGGCCTGGAGGACCTCACCTTGCACCTCCTGCACAGGGACACGCTCAGTGACTCCGGGCTGATGGAAGCCTTCCGGTTGGCTGTTCAGCTCCGGGATCACAGAGCTCTGGGCCACCTGGTGAAGGGCTGTCCACGAAGTCTGCGTGTCTTCAGGCAAAAGTTCGTCCACCAGCAGTGGAAGGAGGGTGAGGCTGGCTGGCTGTATCACGCGTTGTACAACCAGGGAGAGAAAGACTTTGCTCTGCATGTGGCCGCTTCAATGTCCACTTCCTCCTACATTGTGCATTTCTGCACGGCTGAACTTGACCACTTTGACCTCAGCAAGAAGAAGTACAGGCATATTTTGAGAAAACTGTGTGAAGGCAAGGATTCTGGCTATCAAGACTTTGTGAAGGTGTTGTACCAGATGCCCAAAACATCTAGATCTGATCGATCATTTTTGTTTTGTACAGCTGTTCGCTTTGACGTCAGTTTGGCTGTGGAGCTGTGTGAACATGGAGTTTCAAAAACAGATTTGGAATTTGCCACTTGGTGGCTTGTGTTGGAGAAAGCAGATGAAACAATGTTTGATGAAATGTGTTTGAAACTGAACACTAAGGAGAGAACCTGGCTGAGTCAGTCCAGAGTCAGGGTGAGGATGTGGGAGTTTTTCCAACTGAGGACAAGTGCCAGTCTGGACACCTTCATAGTAGAGTTCAGCAGCTTTTCTGACCGAGATTTCAAGAGTAGCATATTCAGAGAGGCCATCAGGAAGTGTGTGAGATTTGACTGCGTTGACGGTTTTCTGGCTTTAAATACTGCAATGCCTAAGGTCTCTTTAGAGGACATGAGTCCTTCAGAAAGAAAAGATTGTGCTTTTTTTGAAGATTATTTGTTCACAATTGTGGAGTGGTTGGTGCACAAAATGCTGTCTGACCATTCCACGTGGTCCCTCATAGCTCCAGCCTTAGAAAATCTGATCAGAGGCAAAAGTGTGGTCCTGGAGAAGCTAGTGAAGGTCCCAAAAAGCCTTACAGAGGAGCAGTGGCGGAGCAGTGTGTCCAGTCTGAAGCAGTGGTGCATGGACAGTGGTCACATCCACGTAGCCTTTGTCCTGGCAGTGGTCACTGATGACTGGACACTAGTGGAAACTTTCGTCAACTCACAGACCAACCTGAATTTCAAACCCATGGCATTTGTGAACACTGCGTACAAGGCTGCCGAACAAGAGGCGTATGATGTGGGTGCTACCCTTCTCAGATTTGCCCCTTTGATTAGTTTTAATACTGAGGATGTGCAAGGGGCGATAGAAATGTTGGAATTGTTCGATTTTCTCACTAGCTCATTGGCCAAGGCATGTGAAAACCAAGGACTCTTGGACTGGGCTGTTGTTCTGCAATACCATAACGTGGCCTACATTAGAGAGCACCACCATCATTGTGACAATCCTGTTGTACTCAACAAAATCCTGAAACAGGCTTGTGAGAATCGAATCCCTGATGTGGCCAAAGAGCTCCTGCCGAGATGTGCTCATCTGGCCACTCTACAGGACTGTCTGAAGACTTCTGTTGAAAAGGGCCTGTTGGGGCTTGTTGAGGTGTTATTGAATCGTGTAGATCCAAGCTTTGCTTCCTCTGACTGTTTGGTTGCACAGAGCTCCTTGATATATGTTGCTGTTAAGTCTTCCTGTATGTCAGCAGGAGTGAGGATGAAAATGATTCATTTGTTGATCTCGTCAGGTCTGGCCACAGTTCAGAGACAGATTCCCTTTAAGAACTCTCGCTTCCTCATCATGTTTATTCACAACTCCCCTTTGCTGGAAGCTGTCGAGTCTCACAACTCTCGCATCGTGAAACTGATGCTGGCATGTGGTGCGTACACTCACAAAAAACTGATGAGAATTCAAGCTGCACGATGTATGAAAGAAGCCTTCGAAAAAAGACATGGGATTTGGCAGGAGTTTGACTCCACCTGCATAGAGGAGGCTGCCTCCACCCCTTGCCGACTGGAGCACCTGGCTCGGTTAGCGGTGTCTCACAGCATGGGTTGTCGGCCAGGATGGTCAGAGAGGATAGAGGCCCTGCCCCTTCCTGAACTGATCAAAGACCTGGTCAGGTTCAAGGACGTTATTGATGATGATGTCAAGGAACACTCTGAGGCTGACACAGATGAAAACTCTGAGGTTGACACAGATGAACACTCTGAGGCTGACACATTTGAAAACTCTGAGGCTGACACAGATGAAATCTCTGAGGCTGACACATTTGAAAACTCTGAGGCTGACACAGATGAAAACATTGAATAAGCAATAGTGGTGTGTGTGTGTGACTACGTCAATATTAGCAGATTTCGATCAAATTTAGCAGAGGCGTAGACATCGTGAAAAGGAAGGCTCCTTTCGATATTCGTGACTGTGCAGACCTTGACCTTGAAGTTTGACCTTGAGAACCACAATTGCCTTCTTTGGGCTATATATCTAATTTCTTAGCTGTATTTCATGAACCAGTGAACAGAATCGCTTCAAATTTTGTGTGGTGGTGTATCATACAGGGAGGGTTCTGTAAAAAAAAATACCTGTACTGACCTTGACCTTGAAGTTTTTTTTTTTTTTTATTCAAGCACTAACATTCAAATGTTGTCAAAATGGTCCAAGGGAAGCAACTCCAGGTATATGACCAAAAAAACGCAATCCAAAGTATTGCCCCTTTGAAAAGACAGGGGAAGTTAGTCCAAGCTCAGGCGCTTTCGGCACCAGGTTGTGCTGTATCGGTGCTTTCTAGATCTTAAAATATTCATTTGTAACCAATGTAATATGTATATTAAGGTTGTAAAGGGGACAGGAGTGAGCAGTTGTAGTTCCCCTACCCCTGGCCCACCCTCACTCCCACCCTTCCTCTGCCATCACAACTGAATCTTGATGTGTGTTCACCAACCCCTCCTATGAACACTATTCAGTCAATGAAAACAGACCACCAACACACTGCAGCTTCAGTCCCACCCTTCCTCTGCCATCACAACTGAATCTTGATGTGTGTTCACCAACCCCTCCTATGAACACTATTCAGTCAATGAAAACAGACCACTAACACACTGCAGCTTCAGTCCCACCCTTCCTCTGCCATCACAACTGAATCTTGATGTGTGTTCACCAACCCCTCCTATGAACACTATTCAGTCAATGAAAACAGACCACTAACACACTGCAGCTTCAGTCCCACCCTTCCTCTGCCATCACATTGAATCTTGATGTGTGTTCACCAACCCCTCCTATGAACACTATTCAGTCAATGAAAACAGACCACTAACACACTGCAGCTTCAGTCCCACCCTTCCTCTGCCATCACAACTGAATCTTGATGTGTGTTCACCAACCCCTCCTATGAACACTATTCAGTCAATGAAAACAGACTACTAACACACTGCAGCTTCAGTCCCACCCTTCCTCTGCCATCACAACTGAATCTTGATGTGTGTTCACAACCCCTCCTATGAACACTATTCAGTCAATGAAAACAGACCACCAACACACTGCAGCTTCAGTCCGACGAAGAGCTTTGCTCGAAACTGTCATTACACAAAACTGTCTCCAACGGATTCTTCAACCTCGATCAAAGGTCAGTGCCTGTTAATAGGATCCAGCAGTCAGCATTTGTTCTTCATTGTTCAGAATCATGCATTCAGTTATCTAATGACAGCTCAGTGCGGTTGTATTCCACAGGACTGCACTGTTTTTGAACTTTTAAGTATTTATGATGACTTTTGTAAATTCTTATGTAGTAAAGCAACTGCATATGCTATTTTCTTTGATATATCTAAGGCTTTTGATAACTTATGGCACCGATCGTTACTGTACAAGCTTTCTGTCCTTGGTATGCATCATGGACAGTTACTTAATTGGTTTAGGGACTATTTAAAAGGCCAAACCCAAGTTGTCGTCTTGAAAGGCACTAAGTCATCCTACCTCTGTATTTCAGCAGGTGTCCCACAAGGTTCTGATCTTGGGCCTTTGCTTTTCCTTGTATATATAAATATTGCATATAACATTGAATCAATTATTAAGCTCTTTGCAGACGACACTGGCATATATTTAGGTTTGGAAAACACTCACATCAGAACGGAAATTTTGAACTCAGAGATTGAAAAGCTTAAGAAATGGGCTTTGACATGGAAAGTGAATTTTAATGAATCTAAAGCTCAATTAATGACAATTTCTAACCAGGCAGTGCCAAATGCGCAACCCTTGAAGTAAAGGTGAAGATATGCCCATGCCCTGCTCCCCACACCTTACATTTCTCAGCTCCCCACATTTTCACACTAGCCTTTGTTACTGCCTGTAAAGCCTTTGAAGCTTCATCGTTTAGCCGAGAAATGTGAGGGGGCGGCGCATCTTTACCTTTACCACCCTTGAAATTTTATGACGTGATACTGCAGGAAACATACTCTCATAAACATCTAGGTGTACCATACAAACGAATGGGAAATGGGATCTTCATATTAAATCTGTTTTGTCTCAAGGCCATATACTTATTGTCTTCAGTCATGTAAATACTGTCTTAGCCGTAATCCACTCCTTACAGTGTAAAAATGATTTGTGTGATTATTTATGTATTAATCGTTCGCCCGTCCCGATGGATGATGACCATGCTTCAACAGTTCGCCCTTGTGAAAATCTAGGATGCTGGATGGGCACACATCGTTAGTTCGCATAAACAACAATTTGTACAATACATGTGTCTAAAATGCTAACTATCTGTTCGCATAGCCTGCTATCATGTTATCAGTTTTGTGGGTGTTTTTAGGTGGGCACACATCGTTATTTCACGTCAGCAATCTTACAATTTGCTAGTGATGCCAATGCTAACCAGGAAGGATCTCTGACAGTGAGGGCAGGAGTAAGGGTTGGGGGGGATCTGTTGGGTTTGCAGTGCTGCGACTGTTTAGGCGAATCTTCTGTGCCTCTCGCTTTGCCTGCGATGTCTCGATACAGTGCGCCTCGGATTTGGTGGCTCCCTTTGTTACTGCACCACGCCATGATGGTCTGTTCTGTGCCAGGGTTTCCCATGAGGAGACATTGATGTTGAAGTTCTGTAGGGAAACTTATTACACAGGAGGTATTTGTGTAGTTCCTACATTAAGCAAATTCATGTTTGATTTTGTGTTTTGTATAGCTTGGCATACATGTCAGTACCATGATACAAAGATACATGTATGCATACAAAGTAATACTTGTGGTTAACATCATTTTTTTTTATATCTTACTAGCGCAACGCCTAGTACCGGAAACACTTAGTACTGAGTACCGGTAATGCCAAGTACCGATAATGCTGAGCAGCAGTTTTTTGGGGTCCACGAAATATTATATTATTACTTTTGTGTCTTTCCTTCTTTCCATCTTCTTCTCTAATCCTCTCTCTTTTTTTGGTGTATAATGTTGAAATTTGGGGTCCACGCAAATGTAAATCGGATCATAGCGCACGCGTTTATGAACGGATGCTGTTGAAATTTTGCACCAAGATAGTCATTATCTCCGGTCATGCACGTTCCAAATTTCGGGTCTGGTTATGCTGCGGTTTGTGAAAAGGGTAAGCGGCTTATATCACGCGCGTTTCTTAATCGATTCGCTTCCGGTTTGGCACACGGATAGTCACCGTCCCCGGTCACCTACCTTCCAAATTCGAAGGCAATCCGCCCAGACATGCCGGATATACGTGTGCCGAGAGGCCGGCGGATACGCGTTTCGCGCATTTGCCAAACCGCGCAAATAACACGGCCGCCTCGGTTGCCGTTGCCATCGCCCCGTTAGGGCTCACAGCAAATTTGAAGCGATTCGGTCGAAAAACGGCGGAGTTATAAGGCCCGTTTTGTGTTTCAGACACACACACACACACACACACACACACACACACACACACACGGACACTTGGCTTATTACTATATGATTATGATGTAGCTGTGGTAGTCTCATCATGAAAATTGCCACCATCATCATCATCATCATTTTATGCAGTACAGGTGTGATGTTGATTTTATGGTGGTTCCTGTTCCTGTGTTAGTGTGAGTTCTGTAGTTCTGCCGTGAAACGAAGCTGGTTAATGTTTTAGTGCTGTTAGGTCTGTTGTTTTCTGGCTGGCTGTGTGTGTAGGCCTATTTCAACACGATAGCGTTTGAACGGAGGGATATTGGAACCTCAATATTTGCATGCTCCTAGTTAGGATATCAAGGCCAAGTTCAATAACGAAGATCATTATTCAAAGGTCAAGATCATTGGAGCCGAAAATGGTGTTGCGCAGCTGATAGATCCTGCGTTTTCACGCTCTGGTCGTTGTAATTAAATGAATGACTAGTAAAGGTTGTTAATGTAACGGTTGTGTTTTGCATGCTAAGTCAGAATCAGAAATTTGTTTTACGTCCTCCGACCTGCTTAGAGGCACACATGGGATATTTCGGCGAATGCGCCTTTATCAACATAGACAAACAAGAAAACAACAAATAGCAAAAGGAGCAAAAAGCAGGCAACAAAAGGTTTCAACTTCGTCACGCATTGGACTGTAGAGGGGAAGTATTGTTTTTTGTATCTTCTTGATGTTTTGCTATTTGCTGTTTTCTTGTTTGTCTGTGTTGATAAAGGCGCATTCGCCGAAATATCCAGTAGTTTTTTTTGTCTCTTGTGAATAAAATAACGTCACTTTACACTTGTCGTGTAGTTGTTTGTTTGTTGTATGTTCCAGTGACGTTGCAGTCTGTTTCAGTTTTGTCATGTTATGGAGGTTTAATATAACATGTTGACCACTGTGTGTTGGTGTTGTGGTTAAAAGCCCAAATAAA
Organism: Phymorhynchus buccinoides; assembly: GCA_017654935.2. NCBI lineage: Eukaryota > Metazoa > Mollusca > Gastropoda > Neogastropoda > Raphitomidae > Phymorhynchus > Phymorhynchus buccinoides. The sequence continues at coordinate 45,634,000 of CM065704.1, read as the reverse complement.
TGTTGTGGAGCGTGTGATTTGGTAGTGTGCGTGTTATGCTGAGCCATCACGATATGTCTGTCTGTCTGTTGTCTGTCTGTCTGTCTCTATATATGGCTATCTTTCTTTCCTCAGGGCGTTCTGCCTCTGTCTGTCTGCCCCCCCCCCTCTCTCTCTCTCTCTCTCTCTCTCTCTCTCTCTCTCTCTCTCTCTCTCTCTCTCTCTCTCTCTCTCTCTCTCTCCCTCTCCAATGAGCATCTCCAGAAAGTGATTCCCCCTTTCAATGGTCAACCTATGGCGATATTTTTCACGCCAGAGGGCAGTCAATGCACTAGGGGCTTATCACGCGATTCTCTTACTTGGGCGTAGTGAGAGAGAGAGTGATGGTAGGACCACTCACTGTCTCTCTCTCTTTCTTTATCCCCAACTAATAATATAGAGAGGATTAGCCCCACACGAGCGTCATGCCCTCTGGCGTGAGAAAAATCGCACTAAGTCTCTCATTGAGAACAATGAAAGCTTCAGCTGCCAATCAAATTACGACAAAACTAGAAAACCCCTTTCTAAAAATAAAACAATAGAAGGAAACAATGTCGTCAAGCAAAAACGTTCTTGTTCGAATCTCAGCCAGTGATAGCCCAGACACAAATAACTCTCTATCTCCTAATTGTAATGATAGTAAGTAAGCAAAGCGCATTGATTAACTCCTGTAAGGAAATACATTGATACAGTGGGCGTGAGCTACAACCACAGCGAAGTGTTTACAAATTAGTGACCATACTCAGGAAGGAAGGAAATACAGCCTTTCTCTCTCTCTTTGTTTCTTAGTCTGTCTCTGTCTCTATCCCTCTCCTTCACTGTCTCTGCCCCTCCCTCTCTCTCTGTCTCCCTGTCTGTCTCTCTCTCTCTCTCCCCCCCCCTCTCTCTCTCTCTCTCTCTCTCTCTCTCTCTCTCTCTCTGTGTGCCATTCTCCGTCTCTCCCCGTCTCTCTCTGTCTTTCTGTCTCTGTCTGTCTCTGTTTCTGTCTGTCTCTCTCTCTCTCTCTCTCTCTCTCTCTCTCTCTCTCTCTCTCTCTCTCTCTCTCTCTCTCTCTCTCTCTCTCTCTCTCTCTCTCTCTCTCTCTCTCTCTCTCTCTCCTCTCTCTCTGTGTCTCCCTCTCTCTGTGTCTCCCTCTCTCTCTCTCTCTCTCTCTCTCTCTCCGTCTCTCTCCCTCTCTCTGTCTCTCTCTCTCTCTCTCTCTCTCTCTCTCTCTCTCTCTCTCTCTCTCTCTCTCTCTCTCTCTCTCTCTCTCTCCCTCTCTCTGTGTCTCTCCCTCTCTCTCTCTCTCTCTCTCTCTCTCTCTCTCTCTCTGTGTGTGTGTCTCTCTCTCTCTCTCTCTCTCTCTCTCTCTCTCTCTCTCTCTCTCTCTCTCTCTCTCTCTCTCTCTCTCTCTCTCTCTCTCTCTCTCTCTCTCTCTCTCGCTGTGTGCCATTCTCCGTCTCCCCCCGTCTCTTTCTGTCTCTCTCTCTCTCTCTCTCTCTCTCTCTCTCTCTCTCTCTCTCTCTCTCTCTCTCTCTCTCTCTCTCTCCCTCTCTCTCTCTCTCTCTCTCTCTCTCTCTCTCTCTCTCTCTCTCCTCTCTCTCTCTCTCCCTCTCTGTGTCTCGCTCTCTCTCTCTCTCCCTCTCTCTCTCCCTCTCTCTCTCTCTCTCTCTCTCTCTCTCTCTCTCTCTCTCTCTCTCTCTCTCTCTCTCTCCCTCTCTCTCTCTCTCTCTCCCTCTCTCTGTGTGTGTGTCTCTCTCTCTCTCTCCCTCTCTCTCTCTCTCTCTCTCTCTCTCTCTCTCTCTCTCTCTCTCTCTCTGCTGTGTGCCATTCTCCTCTCCCCCCGTCTCTTTCTGTCTCTCTCTCTCTCTCTCTCTCTCTCTCTCTCTCTCTCTCTCTCTCTCTCTCTCTCTCTCTCTCTCTCTCTCTCTCTCTGTGGTGTTTTTTTCTCTCTCTCCCTCCCCCCCTCTTCTCTCTCTCTCTCTCTCTCTCTCTCTCTCTCTCTCTCTCTCTCTCTCTCTCTCTCTCTCTCTCTCTCTCTCTCTCTCTCTCTCTCTCTCCCTCTCTCTCTGTGGTGTTTTTTCTCTCTCTCTTCCCTCCCCCCCCCTCTTTCTCTCTCTCTCTCTCTCTCTCTCTCTCTCTCTCTCTCTCTCTCCTCTCTCTCTCTCTCTCTCTCTCTCTCTCTCTCTCTCTCTCTCTCTCTCTCTCTCTCTCAGCTTTTAACCCTTTCACCGCCAGCCATATTTCAGCCACAAGGATAAACTAAATTTACCTGGGTAGAGAACAAAATCCATCTGCAGTATTGGGGATTCTTCTGTGACATATATATAAAATAAAGTCTATCCTTACTTCCCAAAACTAAGACAATAGGGTCTTTGGATAATAATAGACCCCAATTTGATACCTTTGAGTGACATAGGTGTTGAATCACTGTGGTGCTAAAATGCGACTTTGGCGGTGAAAGGGTTAAACTCGTTTCCCCCTTACACGAAAGCTAACGCTCATAGTCATACTCTATGCCACGTGTTCTCATGTTCCTATTGGCCCTAACGTCAAGCTACCGTCGACCAATCATAAAAGCCCAAAGATCATAGGAGTCCAGTGAAAATTAGACACATATATCAGGCCTTCAATTGTTCTCACCGAACTAAATCTCTTATTGGTCATTGCGTACAGCAAATGGATGATCCAAATATAGCACAGCTGTACATATGACGATGCAATGATGCACGTTGGGGACTTCACTCATCAAACAATTATGATTAATTCAAACTGGCAATGGGACACATTCATTGTCATGTTTTGACATCATCGTCAATAAACAGCTGTGTCTTGCATAGTGTATTGTCTTGAGCATCAACAGTTCTATTTATAAACAGGCATCCGTCTTCATTTTCTATCTCCCTTCCCTTCTTAATCCCCATTCTCCTCACCCCTCATCCTCTCTCTCTCTCTCCCTCTCTCTCTCTCTCTCTCTCTCTCTCTCTCTCTCTCTCTCTCTCTCTCTCTCTCTCTCTCTCTCTCTCTCTCTCTCTCTCTCTCTCACACACACACACACACACACACACACACACACACACAGAGTGACAAACACACACATAGGCTAGGCCCTAAATACGCACTCGCGCGCGCGAACTGTTAGACACACGCACACAAGACACGCAAACACGTTCGAGCACGTGCGCGCGCACTCAAGCACACACACGCGTACACACGCACGTACGCACGCACGCACACACACACACACACGTATGTTTAGTGGAAGCGACAACATAAATGTCGTCCCTCCTTTTAGTGTGTGTGTCTGTCTGTCTGTGTGTGTGTGTGTGTGTGTGTCTGTCTGTGAGTGTGTGTGTCTGTGTGTGTGTGTGTGTGTCTGTCTGTGTGTGTCTGTCTGTGAGTGAGTGTGTGTGTGTGTCTCTCTCTGTGTGTGCGTGTGCGTGTGCGTGCGTGCATGTGTACGCGCGTGTATGTGCATATTTTGTTGTGATTGTATGTATGTCTCTGCATGCATGTGTGTTTGTGCAAACGTGCACACGTCTGCATGTGCGAACGCGCATGTGTGTGTGTGCGTGTGTGGTGCGTGCATGCATGTGTATGTGTTTACGTATGAGTGCATGTGCGCACGCGCATGTGTGTGTGTCTGGTGCGTGCGTGCATGTGCGTGTGTTTATGTATGAGTGCATGCGTTCGTGCTCACTTGTGTATGCTATCGCATGTGGGCAACCCATGTACGTGCGAGAGTAGTGCACGAATTTGTGAACGTGTATTATATTCGTTCGATGCGCGCGCATGAGTTGGCTAATTGTGTGGATTTCCTCGTTATCTGATCCAATTGCAGACGAATCGTCACTGTATAATGATTGTGATTATAATAATTAAAGCCTTGAAATCAACTTCCCCGATAATTCGGTGGGCCTATCCGAGTCTGAGTATCATTGCCGCATTCTCATTTTAAGATTCTCTTCCTTCTCAATCTGTTCCTCTCTTTCTTCTTGATCTTGATCTTGATCATAGTCGAAAGCGCCACACTGTGGCATTATAATTTGTTTGTCTCTGTCTGTCTGTTTGTCTGTCTGTCTGTCTATCGCTGTTTTTCTCTGTCTCTCTCTGTCTCTGTGTTTCTATCGCTTTCTCTCTCTCTCTCTCTATGTATTCTGTCCAGAGGGCTGGATGTAAAAAAGCATGTTATTGCTTAAATTCTATTACCCTCTATAAATAAAATTTATTCAATTCAATTCAATTCTGTATCTGTCTCTTTCTCTCTGTGTTTCTGCCTCTTTCTCCCTCTCTGTGTCTCCGTCTCTTTCTCAGTCTCTCTGCGTCTCTGTCTCTTTCTCAGTCTCTCTGTCTGTCTGTCTGTCTGCCTCTCTCTCTCTCTCTCCCTCTCTCTCTCTCTCTCTCTCTCTCTCTCTCTCTCTCTCTCTCTCTCTCTCTCCTCTCTCTCTCTCTCTCTCTCTCCCTCTCTCTCTCTCTCTCTCTCTCTCTCTCTCTCTCTCTCTCTCTCTCTCTCTCTCTCTCTCTCTCTCTCTCTCTCTCTCTCTCCCTCAGTCTCTCTCTCTCTCTCTCTCTCTCTCTCTCTCTCTCTCTCTCTCTCTCTCTCTCTCTCTCTCTCTCTCTCTCTCTCTCTCTCTCTCTCTCTCTCTCTCTCCCCCCCCCCCCCCCCCCCTATTTCGTTTTTCTCTCTTTGTCTCCGTCTCTCTAGTCCCTCTACCCAAGATATACTCTCCCATTCCCTTACCCTCCCCAGGGTGCTCAGGCTGAAGACATTGCCCAACGACTAGTTCATCTCCCTCCAGGCTTTAATCCAATCCAACAGGGCTATCAACCCAATCCACGTAGCTGGCCACCACCTGCATCTGCAGGGGAGTATGCCCAACAATTGATGTCCCTGGCCTCTCAACTAATGGTTCAGCGTGACCACCAGAGACCTGGTGGGAGTTGGTAAAGTGTGTGTATTGTTGTTTTGAATGGCATGGGGATTATATTATATTGATACATTTGTTATAGATTCCCTCGCCAAATCTTGTTCAATGTGTGTGTGTGTGTGTGTGTGTGTCTTACAGGTCATGGTAATAATCGGACTTGGGGTATTATGACTGCACTGCTGTACAGTTGACTCAGGTTATACGTTGACTCACTGAGTCATCTAGCGTTGAGATATTGTCCTTTGTTTGAGATTGTATAACTTACACAATACGTGTGTAGGCCTACTCATTTGCATTGTATGAGTTTTCGGACAACGGGCATTACATATCATATTTTTCCTACGAGGATATTGAGTGATTGCTGTTAATAGATTTCATGCACGCTAATTGGTTGTTAAACTTTAGTGTTTTGTGTATATTGTGTATGTTTCAGTGAATCTATTCATAACCTTCACGGTGAGAGTTGGTTTAATAATAATAATACTGGTTATTTATAGAGCGCTTAACTCCCTTTGCAGGGTGCTCAAAGCGCTGAACAAAGGCCTAAACACTAACATACAGATAAACATACACATTAAAGACAAGCCAAGAATAATCAACATGAAGACAAGTATCAATGAATATAAACATTAAAAATAAGTGAGACTGTTCATACAAAATACATGTATTAATCTCTCTCGCCCTCCTTGCCCCCCCCCTCCTCCCCCTCCCCCCCCCCCCCCCACCCCCCACACGCACGCACGCACACACACACACACACACATACTGCAGGGTAATATCATCAAGGACTACGTGGATTAGAGGTGAGAGTATGAGGTTTCAAAAAGATGAATTTTCAGAGAAGTTTTGAAAGACTGAACAGAAGAAGAGTGGCGAACACGGTGTGGTAAGCTATTCCAGACCGAGGGAGCAGAGTACGAGAAAGAAGATTCACCGAAGGATTTAGTTTTAATACGGGGAGTTGGAGAGCAGGCATGAGTCGGAGGAACATCTGAGATGTCGGGTGGGAGTGTAGGTTTGTACAATGTCAGTGAGATACTGAGGGGCAGTTCCATTAATAGAATTGTAGGTGAGGCATGCGACCTTGTACTGAATTCGAGCAGAAATTGGTTTGTCACAGGCTCTACATTTTATTCTACACATTTTGACACATTTCTTTCTCGTAACTCTATAAGTTTAGTGTAGTATTTATTTGTCTTTTTTGTATCTTTGTATGCAAGTTCGTTGTTATTCCTTTTGGCAAGTATACATACTTTGGTCATATCATGCTTGTTACTCAAGACTCTTGGCCCACCAAAGATGGGCTAAGAGTTGGATTTTTAAATATTAATCATTTGCATAGCAAACGTGACGAGGTCTCACAGATTATGTTCAATTCAGGCAAATACTTTCATATATTTTGTTTTGCAGAGTCACGCTTAAGTGACAAGATTTGTGATTCTGAATTACAATCCCTGGTTACAAATTCATCCGTCTTGATCCCAGTCGACCAAAAGAAACGGGTTTAATACTATATATCCATGAATGTATTAACTTCAATCGCATAACACTATCTACTAACCATAACATAGAATGTATGTTTATTAAAGAGCATTTTAAAAACTCTTCTGGTCTTGCATTAGGTTTCATTTACAGAAACCCTGCGGAACTCGTAAACTGGGTTAGCAACTTTACACTCCTAATGGATGAAATCTTGTTAGTCTCCAATGAAATATCTTTGCTTGGTGACTTTAATATTGATCTGTTAAAACGTAATGAAACATGATCCCGCTGTTTTGAATCAATGCTTCTTACCCAGGTTATTGATAAACCGACAAGAATATCTGCAACCTCTCAGACTTTGATTGACCATATCTATACAACCCAACCTACTAATCTAGTGGAAATTTGCTCACCAACTCTGTACTGTAGTGACCACTTTCCCATTTGTTTTACATGGTTAAAAAAGGGTGTTAAAGTTCCTAAAAATATGCACACGTTTGTCAGATACAGAAATTGTACTCACTTTAACCTGGACCACTTCTTATTTGATCTAACTAATGCACCCTTGTCATTGGTTTACCAATTTACAAATCCCGATGAAGCCTTTGAAATCTTCTATCATACCTTTTTAAATGTTTACAACAAGCATGCACCTTTCAAAATTAAACGTGCTAAAGATACTCCCAAACAACCATGGTTAACCAAAAATGTTCAAGATGCGATTGATTTGAGAGAGTCGCTTTTTGCTAATGGCGACTTAGAAGATGCCCGTAAACAAAGGAATTTTGTTACCACCTTAAAAAGGGCATCAAAAAAGGAATATTTTCAGCAATTAGTTTCTTCAAAATCTGACAGCAAATCCATATGGACAGCCATAAATCAGTTAACTAATAAGCATGCGAATGTAAAACATCATGTAATAAAGGATCTATCTCCTGATACGTTAAATGCACATTTCTCAGAAATAGCTAGTTCCATTATTAGTTCAGACAAATCCTCAGAAAACGATCCTAAATACCTACACGATTTTTGTTCTAAAAAATAAATTTTATCTGAACTTAGTATACCCCCTCTGGCCACTTATGAGGTTTATAATGCACTAATCCACCTAAAACCAACTAATACTAGAGGACTTGATGATATTGATAGTAAAATTTTAAAACACTCTGCTCCAGTTATTACCGAATCACTAACTTATGTCCATAATTCGTTTATTTCAAAAAATCAATTCCCTAAAGCTTTCAAAGTGGCTAATGTCACTCCTATATATATAAATCTGGCGATCGCTCAGACCCGTCCAATTACAGGCCTATATCTATCATTTCTGCCCTATCTAAACCTTTTGAAACTCATATTAAAAAACATATTATCAATCATTTTGATCATTTCGATCTACTCCATCCTTGCCAGTCTGGGTTTAGAGCTAAACATTCTTGCCACACAGCACTCACTAGCCTAGTAGATAAGTGGCTATCCAATATTAATAACAATGAATTAACTGGTGTCCTTAAAGTTGATTTTGCGAAAGCATTTGACGTCATTAATCCTTCCCTAATTCTAAAAAAGCTTAAAATATATGGTATATCTACTAACATAATAGAGCTTCTTTCGTCGTTTTTAACTGATAGGAAGCAGATTGTTGCAATTAAGTGCGCTATGTCTACCACTCTAACAACCAAGTATGGTATACCTCAAGGTTCAGTTCTTGGACCCTTATTATTCACTATCTACATTAATGATTTGCCTCCAGTTCTCAGTTCTCTGTGCGAATTATTCGCAGATGATACTACACTGCATTCAAGTCATTCTGATTACAGAACTGTATTTTCTATATTACAAAAGAGCATTGATGAATTACGTAACTGGTCTGAATTAAATCACATGAGTCTCCATCCATTAAATACTAGATTTATGGTTATAACAAGTAGACAGAAACGACAAAATCTTCATCTTAATGTCCCTCCTCTTCTTATAAACGGTAACAATATTAATCAAGTTTCTTTCCACAAAGTTCTTGGTGTAGTTGTTGACGAAAACCTCTCCTGGTCTGAACATGTGTCAAATGTTTGCAAATGTGTCTCCCAAAAAATATTTCAGTTATCCAAAATTAAACACTTTTTAGACTTACATTCTCGTAAAATATTTTTTCATTCCTTTATTGAATCCCATATAAATTATGCATCAACTATCTGGGATGGTGCAAGTGAAAATATTATAAAGCCACTGTCAAGTCTTTATAGACGTGCTCTGAAATTAGTCTTAGCTAAATCGTCAACATTAACCATTTCGGATTATGTGACATTAGACATCTTGCCTTTCCATTTGAAACTTACATTCAACAAGGCTGTTTTTATGTTCAAAATATTATCTGGTTGTGCTCCACCATCACTCACAAATAAATTTATAACTAATGATCAACGCCATACACACAAACTCATGTTACCTTTGCCGCGCATTGACCTTTTCAAGTCAAGCCTAACCTATTCTGGTGGTGCTTTGTGGAACACGATCCTCGCTACTTCATCAATCAAAGGTAGTTTGAGCAGTTTTAAGCATAACTAGGGGAAGACGGGGTAAAAAGCGCATGGGCGGGTAAGAAGCCCACCCCAATTATCTCATGAAATGAAGCAAATTTCAGTCTCATTTTGCCCATGAGACGAGCGTTAATGTCTAGCATTCGTCTCATGGGCAATTTTGACAGAAAGTTTCTTTATTTCATGAGATAATTGTGGTGGGCTTCTTACCCGCCCCTGCGCTTTTTACCCCGTCTTCCCCTACCATAATCTGTTGATGGCAGAGTTTGTCAAGTTAATTCAAAGTAATAAATATTTATTCTAGTCCTCATCATCCATAATTTGTCACTAGCGCCAAATCGATGTTCTCATTTCATATGTTTTCATGTGTCATTGATTTTTAATTATTATGATGTGACTTGATATGTATGGTTATTTATCTTGATGTTAGCGTCGACTTTTGTTAGTGTGTCTGTGTCGGTTTTTGCGTGCGTGCGTGTGTGAGCGTGTGTGTGCGTGCGCGTGTGTGTGCGCGCGTGTGTTTTCTTGGTATTTTCATGTACTTTTTCTTGCGTTTTTGGTCTACATTATGATTTACTAGCTAATGTTGTTTATTCATGAATTTGTTGTTGTTGCATTTTCTCTTTTTTGATGGCAAGATGTAAAGAAACTATGCTTATTCTTAAACATCAATAAAAATTAAAAAAAGATTCGTTCGTTCGTTCGTTCGTTCGTTCTCTCTCGTATTAATGATGTTTTCCTTCCATGCCTGTCTGTCTGCATAATATCTACACGTGTGTCTGCCACTGTCTGGTTCTCTGTCTCTCTTTCCGTCTGTCTGTCCCCCTTTTTCTCTACCCCACCCCCTCCCCCCTCTCTCAATTTCTAACCTTAAGATGACCAGTCATTAATATGCCGAGTGGCACATCTGATCATGAGTGCTACTCTTTCAGTTTTACACTGATTTCAGTATTTTTAATCTTACCAGAAACTGAACTTCATTTTTTTTAATTCAACTGAGATGTGCCACCCCATCCCCACCCCTGCATTTCTCGGTTAATTGTATTTTTCCGTTTTTGCCTTTCTTACCATACATAAAGCTGTATTTTAGGAACATTTTCAGCTAATTCTCTTTTTGGAATACTAACCCTAACCCTAGCCCTAAACCTAACCCTACCCCCCACTATGTACTGCAGTACACCGTGATTTGTCACAGTTGTGGTTCGTTGCGTTTTTCCGTCTTATAGGGTGGGGGGTAGGGTTAGGGCTAGGGTTAGGGATAGGGTTAGTATTCCAAAAACGTTATTAGCTAAAAATGTTCATAAAATACAGCTTTTTGTATGGTAAGAAAGGCAAAAACGGAAAAATACAATTAACCGAGAAATGTAGGGGGGGGGGGGGGGCACATCTTGACCTTTACCGAAAATGTGACCACAAGCGATTTGGGGCGTTTTGAACTTGGTTGTTCTATCGTGGAAGTTTACAAAGGCAATTTAATAATTTTGCAAGGCTTATCAGACTCAAACTGTCTCTGTCTATCATTTTAACTGTCTGTCTCGTTATCTCTCTCTCTCAAGTTGCCCCCCTGAATCGTCCGACGGGGCTCTGCCCCTGTACCCTGCCGGGGTCATGGGTCCCTGGACCCCTGCCTTTCAGTTTTGTTCATTTTGGGAAGTTGCACCCATGTATATGTTCTGATGGAAAAAAAGTTAGGGACCAGTCACACACACATGCACAACGTTCCAACCACGAATGGCAATGCAATTGTTTTAGGCAAGCATTTAATTCATTATCTCGTCAATCAGAGTACCAAATGTCATTCCGAATGAATTATCCGTTTGCCTTCCGCGAGCCCTCAAACAACATAGGGGTTCAAAACGAAAATTGCAAGTCCTTCGACATGTTCAGTAGTGTGTGTGTCCACCACGATTCCTTTGGCATTCCTTTGAGCGAGTCTGGAGACGGCCGGGGGAACGCTACCAGAACCACGCCATCCAGGTGAGGGTGGCCTTTGGTGGGGGCTCCATCATGGTATGGGGAGCTTTCAGTCTTCACCATAGGACACCCCTGTACCACGTGGCTGGCAATCTTACAGGCCTGCGCTACAGAGACGAAATTGTGGCCCCACTCGTCCTGCCGATGCTCCAACAGATGGGACCCCAGGCCATCTTCCAAGATGACAACGCCACCCCACACCGAGCCAGGGTGGTGACCAACTTCATCCAACAGGCTGGTGTTGTCAGGCTTGTTTGGCGCAGATGTGATGAATGCCAAAGGAATCGTGGTGGACACACACACTACTGAACATGTCGAAGGACTTGCAATTTTCGTTTTGAACCCCTATGTTGTTTGAGGGCTCGCTCGCGGAAAGCAAACGGATAATCAAATCGGAATGAAATTTGGTGCTCTGATTGACGAGATAATGAATTAAATGCTTGCCCAAAAGAATTGCATTGCCATTCGTGGTTGGAAAGTTGTGCATGTGTGTGTGACTGGTCCCTAACTTTTTTCCATCAGTTGCGACACTAACATGATAATTAAGGAATGTAGCACCTAGCCAGGTGAAAAGTCCTAAATGCACTGGGTGACCAGCAGCCTACATAATAATTTTATGTCTGCCACCAAAATATTAAAATGTCATAGTAGCAGCAGCAGCAGCAGCAGCAGCAGCAGCAGCAGCAGCAGCAGTAGTAGTAGTAGTAGTAGTAGTAGTAGTAGTAGTAGTAGTAGTAGTAGTAGTAGTAGTAGTAGTAGTAGTAGTAGTAGAAGAAGCAGCAGCAGCAGCAGCAGCAGTAGCAGTAGTAGTAGTAGTAGTAGTAGTAGTAGTAGTAGTAGTAGTAGTAGTAGTAGTAGTAGTAGTAGTAGTAGAAGCAGCAGCAGCAGCAGTAGTAGCAGTAGCAGCAGCAGCAGCAGTAGTAGTAGTAGCAGCAGCAGCAGCAG
>CM065704.1:45589640-45594640 GCA_017654935.2 Phymorhynchus buccinoides | reverse complement strand
GTTCGTCTATTTTCAAACCCATCTGAAACTGAGCTGACGCACTTTTAGACGTAGGCCTGACCAAACCGACATATTGTGTAGCAAGGAAGGAAGGGAGGAAGACGGGCTACAATGGGGAACCAAGGGTCCGCCTGGTATTGCAGTATCTCCAGGATCGACCCCACTATCTTTGTATCATAGAAATGTCCAATTATGTGGAGACGTTAAGACGGAGGACAGGCAGGAAGGCATTGTAAGGCGGATAGAAAGAAGGACAGAAAGACCGGAGATGGAATAGAAGGAAATTAAGAGAGAGAGAGAGAGAGAGAGAGAGAGAGAGAGAGAGAGAGAGAGAGAGAGAGAGAGAGAGAGAGAGAGAGAGAGAGAGAGAGAGAGAGAGAGAGAGACGTGGAGAGAGAGAGAGAGAGAGAGAGAGAGAGAGAGAGAGAGAGAGAGAGAGAGAGAGAGAGAGAGAGACGTGGAGAGAGAGAGAGAGAGAGAGAGAGAGAGAGAGAGAGAGAGAGAGAGAGAGAGAGAGAGAGAGACGGGAGGGGAGAGAGAGACGGAGAGAATACGAATACGAATACGAATACGAATGTTTAATCAGGTCAAGGCCATAGCCCCATACTGATGAAGTTCACATAAACAAATTTGTATAAGAAAAAGAAGGAAGAAGCCAACAACAAGCAAACACATCATAATTGAAATAGTGCATACAAAAAATGCAGCACAACGCAGTACTACTAAATCAAAGTATATATGCCTAGGACAATGCATTATGAATTCTCTTGCTAGCTTCGTAGATGTACAAAGCTAAATCCAACTGAGTTTTTTCATGTTTTGATGCCAGCAATAAAATCATCCGAAAGTTGCATGGGTCAGAATAGAACTTTGGCTTTATGAATTTCATTCTAAGATCGTTCAAGACCGGACAGCAAAACAAAAAATGCACCTCGTCTTCTCTTGCTGAGTTACACAGACTACAAATCAAATCATTATCATTTACATGTCTGAATCTTAAACGATGGCATGCAATTATTGAAACACCAAGTCTGAATTTTGTTAACGCAGCTTTAACATATCTATTCATGTTTAATTCAATATAATATTCTAACGTATGATCTGGTTTAAATAATCTATACTGAGCAAACCTGTCGCTTTCATATATATGATTATGCCAGTCTTGCCACCTACAATCAATAATCCTTTGCTTCAAACATTTAAAAAAGCCTGATACATTTTCTACACCCTGGTTATCCCAAAGAGAGAGAGAGAGAGAGAGAGAAGAGAGAGAGAGAGAGAGAGAGAGAGAGAGAGAGAGAGAGAGAGAGAGAGAGAGAGAGAGAGAGAGAGAGAGAGACGGAGAGAGAGAGAGAGAGAGAGAGAGAGAGAGAGACGGGGAGAGAGAGAGAGACGGAGATAGAGAGATAGAGAGATAGATACGGGAGAGAGAGAGAGAGAGAGAGAGAGAGAGAGAGAGAGAGAGAGAGAGAGAGAGAGAGAGAGAGAGAGAGAGAGAGAGAGAGAGAGAGAGAGAGAGAGAGAGAGAGAGAGAGAGAGAGAGAGAGAGAGAGAGAGAGACGAGAGAGAGAGAGAGAGAGAGACGAGAGAGAGAGAGAGAGAGAGAGAGAGAGAGAGAGAGAGAGAGAGAGAGAGAGAGAGAGAGAGAGAGAGAGAGAGAGAGAGAGAGAGAGAGAGAGAGAGAGAGAGAGAGAGAGAGAGAGAGAGAGAGAGAGAGGGAGAGAGAGAGAGAGAGAGGGGGAGAGAGAGAGAGAGGGAGAGAGAGAGAGAGAGAGAGAGAGAGAGAGAGAGAGAGAGAGAGAGAGAGAGAGAGAGAGAGAGAGAGAGAGAGAGAGAGAGAGAGAGAGAGAGAGAGAGAGAGAGAGAGAGAGAGAGAGAGAGAGTAACAAAGAAGGAAAACAATGAAACGAAAAGAGAAAGAACAAAAGAAAGAAAGTGAAAAAAGAGAAAGACGACCAAAAAAAATAAAAAAAATAAAGAAACAGAGACATAAAGAAAGACGAAAGGAGGAAAGCATTGTAGTTGTTTGCGTAAGTGAAAGTTGGGTCTGACGTCTACTTGGCTACAGAGATCACATTTGAGACTGACCACCAACCAACCATCGTTCATGCCGGGAGCAGATCCTGGAGGTACTGCAATACGTACCGGGTCTGATCCCAACTAATTAATTATAGAAGAAGTTTTATTTTTTGTTGTTGTGTTTCCGGTTTCGGTGTGTCTGACTGCCAGTCTGCCCGCGAGCGGCATAACAAACTAGACGATGAAGAGATATCACGCATTAAAAACATGACAACGAAGACGAACAGAAGGGTAGTGACTCGTTTTCATTCATTGCCGTCCTAAAAATAGACTACAAGTCATTTCATTGGTTGAAAACTATTAAGGGAGCGAGCGAAAAAGGTGTTTTACGTCCTCTCGGTCTGAACCAGACACATATGGGACATTTGTAAATACAAATATGGTGGGAACAATACTGGAGGCAATGCCCGGAGGCAGTACGAAACCAGTAAAGTCCCGATTTTTTTTATCAATACAGATAGGTGTAGCGGCGACCACGCCTCGGTTAAACCGTCATCAGCTATGGCACCGCTACGAGTAGTATAATTATTGAAAACTATTAAGGGACCGTAGAGGAACACTTTTATACCAGTTTGGGTTGCATGGCTTCGCTGAGTTGTGAAGTGTGAATGTTTAAACACTATGTACGCTATAGCGTACTCTCGTGTTCAACGGTTGTGAAGGGAAGCAATCGGCCAGTGTTGAATGAGCTAAGCACGAAATAAGTAATAATAATTAATAATAATGGTATTTCATATAGCGCTAAAATCCATACAGTTGTATGCTCGATGCGCTTTACTAAAGCAACATTAAAATCAACATTAAAAACATGCATTAAAATCAACAAGATAGTCATACTACCAACATTCCAGTGCAAAGAAATAAAGTAGCAAAAATAACATGATTCTCACTCACAAAGACATCCACCCTCATTCACCAGCACTGTCACTCTCTGATAACACCTCACCCTCGCAGAAACTAATGAAAATGTCAACAAGCAGCAGGAAGGAATGCACCAATACATGCGTACACACGCCCCCCCCCCCCCCCCTCTCTCTCTTCTCTCTCTCTCTCTCTCTCTCTCTCTCTCTCTCTCTCTCTCTCTCTCTCTCTCTCTCTCTCTCTCTCTCTCTCTCTCTCTCTCTCTCTCTCTCTCTCTCTCTCTCTCTCTCTCTCTCTCTCTCTCTCTCTCTCTCTCTCTCTCTCTCTCTCTCTCTCTCTCTCTCATTATACAGGATCCTTGATAAAATAATATAATTTAGAAAAATAAACAAACATATATCATTCTGATATAACTTGTAGAAAAACTATGGTTATTATCCTTGCCTATTACAGTGGTGTAGAGTGGCACAGAGGTAACGAGTTCGCCTTGTGTCAAGTAAACCCGAATTCGAACCTGGGTACAGGGGATTTGTCCTCTCACTTTACACTAGGCCTTACGGTCTGAACGTAGAGTCTTTCGGATGAGACGATAACCCGAGGTCCCGTAAGCCCATGCACCTAGTACACGTTAAACCCAGTGGCAACGAAAAAGTTGTCATTTGGTCAAAATATACCCACCCACCCCCACCCCACCCAACCACCCCTTTCCTTCCTCATCAGTCACACAAAAATTGCAACAACAAAAATTGGGTAGGGCGCCTCTGGCTGCAACGCGCTCTCCAGGTGGGAGCAACCCGAATTTCACAGAGACGCCTCTGTGACTATAAAGTACCTAATACCGAATACCTAATACCTATTACCCAAAATAAATACAAATTCGTTTGTTCGTTCCGTCGTTAATAATATAATAAATTGAAATAAAGGGATGTAAGTTCTCACACTCCTCCACATATTTAAATCAACTTCAAGTTCGATCATAGTTTTTATTTTATTTTAAGAAACTCTACTCCTAGACACACACAGACAGAGTGGAAAACAAGAAAGAAAAACAAATATAAACGAAAATGAAATACAGATTCTAAAGTAAAGAACGTTCATTTCAGCATTACACTAAAAAGTACAAATACAGCTCAGATCTCTGCTAAAAAAAGAAGTTACTTATCAGTTTCAGTTTGCTGAAACAGGGTGCAAAACTGAATAAATGAATTCACTAAAAAAAATCTGAGACATTTAAAATCTAAAAAAAACACCGAAAAAACCCCGAAAAAAAACCCGTCCTCTGGCCGGGTAAAAACGAAAAGAGAAACAGAAAACCCGATTAAAAAAACAAATCTTTAGCGAAGACAATGTAGACGGCTTTTTCTTTCTTTCTTATTTTCTTTTTCTTTTAACTGTTTATTTTCTTGTTTCTTTTTTTACCATGATTATCTCCAAACGCCATGGCTGATTGTCGAAGGATGGTAATCAAAATCAATCAATCAACCAATCAATGATCCAACACCGACACAACCAATCGATCCTTGTCACCCCGATCTCAACTTTCAACCGGCAAGATAAAAAACAAAAAACAAACGGGATGACACCTCTGATAAGATATATCTCACAAATCAATCAGGCCTGGAATCAATCAATCTGATCACTGTTCGATACATGATCGATACGGATCAACGGCCCCTGTTTTATACTTGCAGCTTCAATCACCCGGAACCAGCGAAAGCGTGAAGGGGAAAGGACCAGGGGGTGGGGGTGGGTGGGGGGTAGGTGTGGAGGTTTGGGGGACTGTCAGGGCATGACGGACTTTCGGAATTTCATTCATTCATACGCCACGCGTTGTTAACTGAACAATCGTTATATTTAACCCCTGAAAGAGAGAGAGAGAGAGAGAGAGAGAGAGAGAGAGAGAGAGAGAGAGAGAGAGAGAGAGAGAGAGAGAGAGAGAGAGAGAGAGAGAGAGAGAGAGAGAGAGAGAGAGAGAGAGAGAGAGAGAGAGAGAGAGAGAGAGAGAGAGAGAGAGAGAGAGAGAGAGAGAGAGAGAGAGAGAGAGAGAGAGAGAGAGAGAG
>CM065704.1:45582140-45584640 GCA_017654935.2 Phymorhynchus buccinoides | reverse complement strand
GGGAAAGATTGAAAGACTAAAAGGGTTAGGATCAGCCTAGGGATTATTTTCATAAAGCGAAAGAAGGAAGCAGAAGGAAAGATTGAGATTGATGGTCGTTAACACGAGGGGGGTGACTAATGAACAATATTGCAAAGCAATTAAAAAGAACGATAATCCTGTTACGGCTAATTATCGTGCTGGCATGTTAATTGAAAATCAACCAGGACATGACAAAATAGAATGCAACGGAAAGACAAGAAGGAAAGATTGAAAGACTGGAAGAGTGAAAAAGAAAAAAGGAATGAAAGAAGGTAGAAGGAGAGAAAGAAGGAAAGGAGAGATTGAAAGAGTGGAACAGTGAAAAAGAAAAACAGTGAAAGAAGGTAGAAGGAGAGAAAGAAGGAAAGAGAGGAAGGAAAGGAACATCGGGAAAAAGGAAAGAAGATGAGATGGAGGAACAGGAAGACAACAAGGACAGAAAACAATCAATAAGAAACACACAGAGTACCAGAGGAACAGGAAGACAACAAGGACAGAAAACAATCAATCAGAAACACACAGAGTACCAGAGGGACAGGAAGACAACAAGGACAGAAAACAATCAATCAGAAACACACAGAGTACCAGAGGAACAGGAAGACAACAAGGACAGAAAACAATCAATCAGAAACACACAGAGTACCAGAGGAACAGGAAGACAACAAGGACAGAAAACAATCAATCAGAAACACACAGAGTACCAGAGGAACAGGAAGACAACAAGGACAGAAAACAATCAATCAGAAACACACAGAGTACCAGAGGAACAGGAAGACAACAAGGACAGAAAACAATCAATCAGAAACACACAGAGTACCAGAGGGACAGGAAGACAACAAGGACAGAAAACAATCAATCAGAAACACACAGAGTACCAGAGGAACAGGAAGACAACAAGGACAGAAAACAATCAATCAGAAACACACAGAGTACCAGAGGAACAGGAAGACAACAAGGACAGAAAACAATCAATCAGAAACACACAGAGTACCAGAGGAACAGGAAGACAACAAGGACAGAAAACAATCAATCAGAAACACACAGAGTACCAGAGGAACAGGAAGACAACAAGGACAGAAAACAATCAATCAGAAACACACAGAGTACCAGAGGAACAGGAAGACAACAAGGACAGAAAACAATCAATCAGAAACACACAGAGTACCAGAGGAACAGGAAGACAACAAGGACAGAAAACAATCAATCAGAAACACACAGAGTACCAGAGGAACAGGAAGACAACAAGGACAGAAAACAATCAATCAGAAACACACAGAGTACCAGAGGAACAGGAAGACAACAAGGACAGAAAACAATCAATCAGAAACACACAGAGTACCAGAAGAAAAAGAAAGAATGAAACCAGGGGCAAAGGTCATGTAAATGAACAATGAGTGAATGAATGAATGGATGGATGGATGGATGAATGGATGACAATGGACAGAAATGGGGGAATGAATGAATGGATGGATGGATGAATGAATGAATGGATGAATGGATGCATGGATAAATGAATGGATGAATGAATGAATGAAGGAATGGATGAATGGATGAATGGATGCATGGATGAATGAATGGATGAATGAATGAATGGATGGATGAATGGATGGATGAATGGATGCATGGATGAATGAATGGATGAATGAATGGATGGATGGATGGATGAATGAATGAATGGATGGATGGATGGATGAATGAATGAATGGATGGATGGATGAATGGAATGGATGGATGGATGAAGATGATGAATGAATGAATGGGGGAATGGGGGAATGAATGAATGGATGGATGGATGAATGAATGAATGGATGGATGAATGAATGAATGAATGAATGGATGAATGAATGAATGAATGGATGGATGGATGAATGAATGAATGGATGAATGGATGAATGGATGAATGAATGGATGAATGAATGAATGAATGAAGGAATGGATGAATGGATGAATGGATGCATGGATGAATGAATGGATGAATGAATGAATGGATGGATGAATGGATGGATGAATGGATGCATGGATGAATGAATGGATGAATGAATGGATGGATGGATGAATGAATGAATGGATGGATGGATGGATGAATGAATGAATGGATGGATGGATGGATGAATGAATGGATGGATGGATGGATGAATGAATGAATGGGGGAATGGGGGAATGAATGAATGGATGGATGGATGAATGAATGAATGGATGCATGGATGAATGAATGGATGAATGAATGAATGAAGGAATGGATGAATGGATGAATGGATGCATGGATGAATGGATGAATGAATGGATGAATGAATGAATGAAGGAATGGATGAATGGATGAATGGATGCATGGATGAATGAATGGATGAATGAATGGATGGATGAATGGATGGATGAATGGATGCATGGATGAATGAATGGATGAATGAATGAATGGATGGATGAATGGATGCATGGATGAAGGAATGGATGAATGAATGAATGGATGGATGGATGAATG
>CM065704.1:45562294-45581640 GCA_017654935.2 Phymorhynchus buccinoides | reverse complement strand
TTTGTGATATGGATTTGTGGTAGTACAATAATCTATTATTGTAACACAATATAAAAGAGAAGTAGTACAGCAAAATAACGGTGACCGAAAAGCACCCAAAACTGTGTTTAATAAAAGCTTAGTATGCATGAAAAACTAGACGCGTATGATTATCAATAAGGATGTGCTGGTATAGCTTCTCGGCCGGTTGAGCATAAGACAGTGTACATGGCGAAAAGCGATACGCGACGTTAAACTGAACTTAGCATCCCACGCTAAAATTACACAGCTGAACGCGGCAGCATTTACGGCCGCAGTGAACTCGACCTTCATCTTCAATATTGGCCTGGATATCCTAACTACCTAGTGTGAAAACGGTAGAATACCAGCCACGCGGCAGCATTTTTGGCCTCAATGAACTCGACCTTCATCTTCAATATTGGTCTGGATATCCTACCTACCTATCCACGTGGAAACCCAAATTTGATGCACCTGTCTTTTATCAGACCTTTCTGATCAACGTGTGACAAAGAGTGTATGACGCAATCGCTCACACCACGCTTGTCCTGTGGAGTGAGAGAGTATCACAAAGGCATGACCCAGCGTTGTGTGGACACGCCTGGCTAGGCCTGTGGTTAGGCCTGGCTAACTGTACAGCTCTTTTTGTTCTCTCTCCCAAATGTAAACGTGCTAAAATATATGTTCGGCTCCAGTGACCTTGAATTTTGACCAATAACTTTCCTCTTCGCACTTGGCCTCAATCACCCACCGATCAATCCACATGCAAACTGTGAGCATCCTAGGTCCCTCCGTTCGAACGTTATCGTGTTAACAGTCAGAAAGTCGGCTTCAAATTCAACTGAAAACATTACCAGCTTCGTTCTCTTCGTTCGCGGCTGGTAACCAGAGATACAAGGAGAGTGACAGTATAAACACTGTGAATTTTAGTATGCTTAAAGCTAAATAACCCAGTCAATCAGGTCATGATTTATAAGCTTGCATGCACACACACACACACACACACACACACACTATTGCTTGCACACTGTTGGGAATATCAAAATTAAAGCAAAGGAAGGTCTGCGATGGCACTGCAGATTGCATAGCTGTGGACAAAGTCATTGATACTTTGAACCATGTATGACTTTGAGCCAGTCGACCAACCTTCCAATGTTTGGGGCTAGCTGTAACTGCAAAAGTGTGAACAAAATACGCAGAGGAAAAAGATTGGACTGGTCCAGGGTCGAAGACAAGGTTAAGGTCACAGAGCGTCGAAACATTGCCCATTGCAATCCTTGAGGGATGCTGGTCTTCTCTGGCCTCCTTTCATCCTGGGAGAGTGATGGTGCAGTGCTATGAACAGCATCTTCTGGAGTGGCTGTAGAGGCCGACTCTAGAGTGGCAGTCTCTTCCACAGATGATGGTGCAGTGCTATGAACAGCATCTTCTGGAGTGGCTGTAGAGGCCGACTCTAGAGTGGCAGTCTCTTCCACAGATGATGGTGCAGTGCTATGAACAGCATCTTCTGGAGTGGCTGTCAAGGCCGACTCTAGAGTGGCAGTCTCTTCCACAGATGATGGTGCAGTGCTATGAACAGCATCTTCTGGAGTGGCTGTCAAGGCCGACTCTAGAGTGGCAGTCTCTTCCACAGATGATGGTGCAGTGCTATGAACAGCATCTTCTGGATTGGCTGTCAAGGCCGACTCTAGAGTGGCAGTCTCTTCCACAGATGATGGTGCAGTGCTATGAACAGCATCTTCTGGAGGCTGGCTGTCAAGGCCGACTCTAGAGTGGCAGTCTCTTCCACAGATGATGGTGCAGTGCTATGAACAGCATCTTCTGGAGTGGTGTCTGGACTGTCAAGGCCGAACAGCTCTAGAGTGGCAGTCTCTTCCACAGATGATGGAGCAGTGCTACGAAGAGCATCTTCTGGAGTGGTTGACTCTAGAGTGGCAGTCTCCTCCACAGATGATGGAGCAGTGCTACGAACAGCATCTTCTGGAGTGGTTGACTCTAGAGTGGCAGTCTCTTCCACAGATGATGGAGCAGTGCTACGAACAGCATCTTCTGGAGTGGTTGACTCTAGAGTGGCAGTCTCTTCCACAGATGATGGAGCAGTGCTATGAACAGCGTGTTCTGGACTGGTTGACTCTAGAGTGGCAGTCTCTTCCACAGATGATGGAGCAGTGCTATGAACAGCGTGTTCTGGAGTGGTTGACTCTAGAGTGGCAGTCTCTTCCACAGATGATGGAGCAGTGCTATGAACAGCATGTTCTGGAGTGGTTGACTCTAGAGTGGCAGTCTCTTCCACAGATGATGGAGCAGTGCTACGAACAGCATCTTCTGGAGTGGTTGACTCTAGAGTGGCAGTCTCTTCCACAGATGATGGAGCAGTGCTATGAACAGCATGTTCTGGAGTGGTTGACTCTAGAGTGGCAGTCTCTTCCACAGATGATGGAGCAGTGCTACGAACAGCATCTTCTGGAGTGGTTGACTCTAGAGTGGCAGTCTCTTCCACAGATGATGGAGCAGTGCTACGAACAGCATGATCTGGAGTGGTTGACTCTAGAGTGGCAGTCTCTTCCACAGATGATGGAGCAGTGCTACGAAGAGCATCTTCTGGAGTGGTTGACTCTAGAGTGGCAGTCTCTTCCACAGATGATGGAGCAGTGCTATGAACAGCGTGTTCTGGAGTGGTTGACTCTAGAGTGGCAGTCTCTTCCACGGATGATGGAGCAGTGCTATGAACAGCGTGTTCTGGACTGGTTGACTCTAGAGTGGCAGTCTCTTCCACGGATGATGGAGCAGTGCTATGAACAGCGTGTTCTGGAGTGGTTGACTCTAGAGTGGCAGTCTCTTCCACGGATGATGGAGCAGTGCTATGAACAGCGTGTTCTGGAGTGGTTGACTCTAGAGTGGCAGTCTCTTCCACGGATGATGGAGCAGTGCTATGAACAGCGTGTTCTGGACTGGTTGACTCTAGAGTGGCAGTCTCTTCCACAGATGATGGAGCAGTGCTATGAACAGCGTGTTCTGGACTGGTTGACTCTAGAGTGGCAGTCTCTTCCACAGATGATGGAGCAGTGCTACGGAGCTACGAAGAGCCAGTCTCTTCCACAGATGATGGAGTGGCTGAGTGGTTGACTCTAGAGTGGCAGTCTCTTCCACAGATGATGGAGCAGTGCTACGAAGAGCATCTTCTGGAGTGGTTGACTCTAGAGTGGCAGTCTCTTCCACAGATGATGGAGCAGTGCTATGAACAGCGTGTTCTGGAGTGGTTGACTCTAGAGTGGCAGTCTCTTCCACAGATGATGGAGCAGTGCTACGAACAGCATCTTCTGGAGTGGTTGACTCTAGAGTGGCAGTCTCTTCCACAGATGATGGAGCAGTGCTATGAACAGCGTGTTCTGGAGTGGTTGACTCTAGAGTGGCAGTCTCTTCCACAGATGATGGAGCAGTGCTATGAACAGCGTGTTCTGGACTGGTTGACTCTAGAGTGGCAGTCTCTTCCACGGATGATGGAGCAGTGCTATGAACAGCGTGTTCTGGACTGGTTGACTCTAGAGTGGCAGTCTATTCCACAGATGATGGAGCAGTGCTATGAACAGCGTGTTCTGGAGTGGTTGACTCTAGAGTGGCAGTCTCTTCCACAGATGATGGAGCAGTGCTACGAAGAGCATCTTCTGGAGTGGCTGACTCTAGAGTGGCAGTCTCTTCCACAGATGATGGAGCAGTGCTACGAAGAGCATCTTCTGGAGTGGTTGACTCTCTAGAGTGGCAGTCTCTTCCACAGATGATGGAGGCAGTGCTACGAATGGAGCAGTGCTTCTGGAGTGGAGTGGTTGACTCTAGAGTGGCAGTCTCTTCCACGGATGATGGAACAGTGCTATGAACAGCGTGTTCTGGAGTGGTTGACTCTAGAGTGGCAGTCTCTTCCACAGATGATGGAGCAGTGCTACGAAGAGCATCTTCTGGAGTGGCTGACTCTAGAGTGGCAGTCTCTTCCACGGATGATGGAGCAGTGCTATGAACAGCGTGTTCTGGAGTGGTTGACTCTAGAGTGGCAGTCTCTTCCACAGATGATGGAGCAGTGCTATGAACAGCATGTTCTGGACTGGTTGACTCTAGAGTGGCAGTCTCTTCCACAGATGATGGAGCAGTGCTACGAAGAGCATCTTCTGGAGTGGCTTGAGGCCGACTCTAGAGTGGCAGTCTCTTCCACAGAAGATGGAGCAGTCTACTTTCTGGAGTGGCTGACAGATGGCAGTGGATGGAGCAGTGCTACGAAGAGCATCTTCTGGAGTGGCTGGCAAGGCCGACTCTTGAGTGGCAGTCTCTTCCACAGATGATGGAGCAGTGCTACGAAGAGCATCTTCTGGAGTGGCTTGAGGCCGACTCTAGAGTGGCAGTCTCTTCCACAGATGATGGAGCAGTGCTACGAAGAGCATCTTCTGGAGTGGCTGGCAAGGCCGACTCTTGAGTGGCAGTCTCTTCCACAGATGATGGAGCAGTGCTACGAAGAGCATCTTCTGGAGTGGCTGGCAAGGCCGACTCTTGAGTGGCAGTCTCTGCTGCAGTTGATGGAGCAGTGCTACGAAGAGCATCTTCTGGAGTGGCTGGCAAGGCCGACTCTAGAGTGGCAGTCTCTTCCACAGATGATGGAGCAGTGCTACGAAGAGCATCTTCTGGAGTGGCTGGCAAGGCCGACTCTAGAGTGGCAGTCTCTTCCACAGATGATGGAGCAGCGCTACGAAGAGCATCTTCTGGAGTGGCTGGCAAGGCCGACTCTAGAGTGGCAGTCTCTTCCACAGATGATGGAGCAGTGCTACGAAGAGCATCTTCTGGAGTGGCTGTAGAGGCCGACTCTTGAGTGGCAGTCTCTGCTGCAGTTGATGGAGCAGTGCTACGAAGAGCATCTTCTGGAGTGGCTGGGCAAGGCCGACTCTAGAGTGGCAGTCTCTTCCACAGATGATGGAGCAGTGCTACGAAGAGCATCTTCTGGAGTGGCTGGCAAGGGCCGACTCTAGAGTGGCAGTCTCTTCCACAGATGATGGAGCAGTGCTACGAAGAGCATCTTCTGGAGTGGCTGGCAAGGCCGACTCTAGAGTGGCAGTCTCTTCCACAGATGATGGAGCAGTGCTACGAAGAGCATCTTCTGGAGTGGCTGGCAAGGCCGACTCTAGAGTGGCAGTCTCTTCCACAGATGATGGAGCAGTGCTACGAAGAGCATCTTCTGGAGTGGCTGGCAAGGCCGACTCTTGAGTGGCAGTCTCTTCCACAGATGATGGTGCAGTGCTACGAAGAGCATCTTCTGGAGTGGCTGGCAAGGCCGACTCTTGAGTGGCAGTCTCTGCTGCAGTTGATGCAGGCGTATAGTGATGGGGATCTGACTGAGGAGGCTCTAGTTTTCCTCCTGTCCCTTTTGCAAGCTGATCCATCCTGTTGGCCTCTGCAAGGGCAGTCCCTCCCCCTCCCCCCCCTTTTTTTTTTTTTTTTACTGCTGCTCTCCAAACTTAGCGGTTGTCAGTCAGTGCAGACTTTTCCCAATCGCTGGGGTCAATGCCTATGCCCGTGAGTTTCATTGCGCGTTTACACACATTTGAAGCGCAGTTTTGGGCGACCAACCGGGCGGGCACCCTCACGCAGTTCCCCATAAGTAGGTCCCTTGGGATGCATCTCCAAGCGATGAACGTGGCACAGTCTCTACAGTAGAATATATTATATAGAATATATAGAATGTATACCTATATACTAACATTCATTTAATGTCTGTCTGTGTGTTTGTCCGCCCTGTAACTTGTGAACCAGTGGACAGCATCACTTCAAATTTAGTGTGCTGGTGTATAATAGTACACAGATGGCCCCATAGAAATAGAATAATATATATATAGTTATATGGGGTGTACAACCAATGGTTCCCAGACTATGGGCACAGCTCAAAGAAACAAAAAGGTCAAAATGGAGGTCATCAATACTTTGCACAAAATCATTATTATTCTAAGCCAATCTACCAGTACCAGCCTGTTAAATTAGAGGGCTGTAACCGTCAAAATGCGAAAGATACAGGCAAAAACGACAATTTTAGATTTCCATGGTCAAAAGTCAAGGTCAGTGACATAAGTCAGTATGATTGCAGTTTGCACACTAAGTTTTCAGACTAGCTCCAAAGATTTGGAAGATATGGCTGTCACAATAAACTTACCTGTTTCAAGGTCAAACGTCAAGGTCAAAGTCAGCATGGTTATGAAAATGGAAAGGGAGCCCATCTTTAGTATCAGGTTATTAATTAAGAAACAAATTAATTCAAAATCCGTCAAGTTGCTTTTGAGAAAATCAAGTTATAAACATGTACACAGAATCAAAAACATTACCCCAATCAGACTGTCACTTCCTGGCGGGGTAAAATAATTTAAACTTTTTAACTACCCCACTAATGTCCACGGTTTTTCATTTCAACATGGTTTTTTCCTTTTCCATTTCATAAACTATGAGATGAAGTATGATGCTATTGATTAGAAAACACATTCATTAAAACATCCATCAACTGACAAGTTATTTTTCGTCTTTAAAATCCACATATTAAATAAATATACACAGGACCGAAAACATTACCAGACTATATTCTATAGTGAAATGAATAAGGGGAAGGAACTTCTCGTAATTGACTCTCTTTTTACCAAAGTTATTTATAGCACCGATTCGCCTAGCAAAGTGGAAGTAGGCGAATCGATGCGATAATCAACTTTGGTAAAAAAGGGAGTTAATTACGAGAAGTTCCTTCCCCTTATTCATTTCACTATATCCTCTCTCTCAGCCTCACTGTTTCATATTATTACCAGACTAAGTGAAGTCAGTGCCTGGCAGAGTAAAATAATTTTAATTTTTCACAGTGGCTGCGGGTAGGGCTAGGTTAAAATTTACAGACCCGCGGACTATCAGACTATCCTAGTCTGATAGGGACACCCCACAATTCTTAATATTTAATCTTAATATAAATTTACAAATATCAGCCTCCTCGGAGGTCGATGCGACATGCTTGGCATTTCTTCTTTTAAAACTTTTGGATAAATAAAGATTACCCTTTTGTAAATACGTTTTAAATGACCTTCCACGAGATTTAAACACTTTGTTTCTGTTTAAAATTAGAAAAGTGGTCCTGAAAATTTTAATCGCCTATATCTCAGGGAGCCAGAACTTTGGCGTATTTTAAATCAAGTATCTTAATCAATAAAACATATTCATAAAGCAGCCTCTAGGTCGAGCCATGGCACTAAAACTTAATTTTTACCTAAATATCACAGTTCAAATTCAGAAATCTAAAAGTACATATAAAATTTTCCACATTTAAACACATTTTTCTCTAACTTTATGGTCCTGAAAAGAAATATTAACTTTGGCGTATTTTAAATAACTGTCCCAAATGGTTCTTTGTAACCGAGTGGAGGACGTAAAACTGTGACATAAACATTCAACATTTGGCGGGTACGGCGTTGTTGCAACACTCAGACCATGTTCCTCCTAGTCGAATTTTTCGTCAGCAAAGCATTTTTCTTATTTCGTACATTTAACGTATCTTGATAAGTAATAGGGTTAGGAACATGTCAGAGTTAATGTTAGTAGTTCTGCACATAATTTATTCGTCCCGTGATTGAGTGCAACTGTATCCTTGACTCAAGTTGACTGAGAATCAATGTGAGATACGCCATACGGGCCTGTACCCCGAGCCTCAGCTTTAATTTTTAGCAACCCCACTAATTAGTAATTCACTAATTGTCACGGCCTTTAAAACATTTTTTGTGTAAATTTCATAAAGTAATCCTAAGCTGATGCTAACCCTTTCCCTTTCCTGAGCGAGACAACATTTTGCTTCAATGACGGAGAAAATTCAGAGCGGGAGGAGGGCTGGCATCAAACTTTGGCCAACTTTACCTTACAAACAAGTTAAAATAGAAAATTATAATGGACAAAAATGTCGGCGAAAATGGAAGCAAGAAATTCCCCGTAAGAGAAAGGAGGGAAAATGTTTTAATAAAATAAAAAATTAAAAAATCGACGTAAACAAAAACCACGTGGACGGTGCACCGGCGAGATGACAAAGGGATTTTTCCGATTTTTGTTAGTCACTGATTCAGTGTTAGCAGGGTTGAGATTCACACATCGATCAATCAGATTGAATTCCTTGTTTGAAGTAGCACACAAAACACACCACTTACCGAGTTGATCCAGGGCAAAGCGTGCAAAAAACACCGGCCCATTTTATTCAGCTTTCCTCTCAGCTGGTCTCAATCAGCCTTTCCGGATGTGGTTAAAAACCAACGAAGAGAAGAATATCTTTTCACCCAAACCGGATCAATCTGATAGCCTACTACTGCTTAGTTTGGTTGAACAAAACGGGGGTATATTGGAATGGGGACGAGGACTATATGTTTATCTGCCCATCCGCGCGCGCGCGCGCGCGGTGTGTGTATATGTATGTGTGTGTGTGTGTGTGTGTGTGTGTGTGTGTGTGTGTGTGTGTGTGTGTGTGTGTGTTCCTCAAGAAGGATGCAGTACGTTTTTTTCATATGTGTCCCAGAAACCCAAAAAAATTCAAGTGATTACAGCTGGTGTGTGCGTCAGTAGTGTGTGTGCGAGCGCGTGCATGCACGTCCGCATGTGACCGAAATGTGTTCCAGTACATAGCGCCTAAACCACTGCATTGATCGTAATGAAACTTGGTACAATGGTTCCTTAGACCTTGCACTTGCGGCACATAAGCCATATGAACGTAAACCATGTGGGCAAAATGTTAATATACCCCCCCCCCCCCCCCCCCCCCCCACTGATTATTGTGGGAAGATAATGGATGGGGTTAAACAAACGTAGGTACAGTGGAAAGGTGTTACCAATATACAAAGAGCTCGCACTCCGCAGCTGACTGAAGCAGGTTGGTTTTTTTACTCCCACCCTTTCACCTACACTACAGGTGGGGATCATTGTGAACTCACTCACTCACTGCCTATAGCAAGTAACACTTCCCACCTTCCATGGCAGGTGGGAAGTGAGAAAGTTGGCTTTATTCTTTGCAAGGTTCATAGGCTGCAAAGTTATGACTCTTTGTAACATTTAGGCTTTTGGGCGTTACCTTATTAGGTATATCTTTTGTTCTCAAATATCGCAGGTAAGAAGACGAAGAAGGAGAAGAAGAAGAGGAAGGAGCAGAGGCTCTTACTATTATTAACTGTGCAGCCTGCTTTCTTTTGTCTTTTCTGTTTCTGTCACGGTCTGGATTTGGAATACTGACTGAGTTGAAATATAAATGTAGGAGGCAAATGTTCTGGGAGTATGTTTGAATGGCTTGCCATCTTGTTTTGAGCACCGTGAATATATTGCATTGTACTGCATTACCACTTTAGTCACCGAGAATGTCCCCCTATGGTATTTAGACTGGAGAGCGTGTTGCCCGTAATGCAGCACGCGTTTTTATTCTTTCCACGCTGGAACCTTGTGTTTACGATTAGACGGGCATTGGTGCAATTTGGGCTAACTGGTAGTTAAGACACCCAGGTCAGGTAGGACGACTAGTCCTCGCGGCCTCTCAAGCGTCCTTTCTCTTGATTTAAAAAAAAAATCAGTCGGCACAACTGTGACGGTTTTAGTGGACTATCAGTCATAGGACTACTGGTATTTTAATTTACTAAGGTTTGGGTCTTTGTCCAGGTTTTTAAATTTGTTAGCATCAGGTTCAAGTGCGTTCCTTTACTATGTTACTGAAAAAAGTGTCTCCTTATGTTAGTTCTACAGTACTGTGTTAGTATTTTTAAATCATGATTTCTAGTCTTTGAACTGAAAAATTGAGATCCGGAACAAACTTTTGTTAGTATTGCGCCTCATGATAACGACTCGATCTCCATCTAAAAGTCTGGCTCTTTCAGCTTCATGAGGAAAAATATTAAGCTGATCCTAACCTTACCTTCCCTGCATGATAACAGCAGAATGTGGCTTCTGGGTGACCATTCCCTGCATGATAACAGCAGAATGTGGCTTCTGGGTGACCATTCCCTGCATGATGACAGCAGAATGTGGCTTCTGGGTGACCATTTCCTGCATGATGACAGCAGAATGTGGCTTCTGGGTGACCATTTCCTGCATGATGACAGCAGAATGTGGCTTCTGGGTGACCATTTCCTGCATGATGACAGCAGAATGTGGCTTCTGGGTGACCATTTCCTGCATGATGACAGCAGAATGTGGCTTCTGGGGGACATTTCCTGCATGATGACAGCAGAATGTGGCTTCTGGGTGACCATTTCCTGCATGATGACAGCAGAATGTGGCTTCTGGGTGACCATTTCCTGCATGATAACAGCAGAATGTGGCTTCTGGGTGACCATTCCCTGCATGATAACAGCAGAATGTGGCTTCTGGGGGAACATTCCCTGCATGATGACAGCAGAATGTGGCTTCTGGGGGAACATTCCCTGCATGATGACAGCAGAATGTGGCTTCTGGGTGAACATTCCCTGCATGATAACAGCAGAATGTGGCTTCTGGGGGAACATTCCCTGCATGATGACAGCAGAATGTGGCTTCTGGGGGAACATTCCCTGCATGATAACAGCAGAATGTGGCTTCTGGGTGACCATTTCCTGCATGATAACAGCAGAATGTGGCTTCTGGGTGACCATTCCCTGCATGATAACAGCAGAATGTGGCTTCTGGGTGACCATTTCCTGCATGATGACAGCAGAATGTGGCTTCTGGGGGAACATTTCCTGCATGATGACAGCAGAATGTGGCTTCTGGGTGACCATTCCCTGCATGATAACAGCAGAATGTGGCTTCTGGGGGAACATTCCCTGCATGATGACAGCAGAATGTGGCTTCTGGGTGAACATTCCCTGCATGATAACAGCAGAATGTGGCTTCTGGGTGACCATTTCCTGCATGATAACAGCAGAATGTGGCTTCTGGGGGAACATTCCCTGCATGATGACAGCAGAATGTGGCTTCTGGGTGAACATTCCCTGCATGATGACAGCAGAATGTGGCTTCTGGGTGACCATTTCCTGCATGATGACAGCAGAATGTGGCTTCTGGGGGAACATTCCCTGCATGATGACAGCAGAATGTGGCTTCTGGGTGACCATTTCCTGCATGATGACAGCAGAATGTGGCTTCTGGGTGACCATTTCCTGCATGATAACAGCAGAATGTGGCTTCTGGGGGAACATTCCCTGCATGATGACAGCAGAATGTGGCTTCTGGGTGACCATTTCCTGCATGATGACAGCAGAATGTGGCTTCTGGGGGAACATTCCCTGCATGATAACAGCAGAATGTGGCTTCTGGGTGAACATTCCCTGCATGATGACAGCAGAATGTGGCTTCTGGGTGACCATTTCCTGCATGATGACAGCAGAATGTGGCTTCTGGGGGAACATTCCCTGCATGATGACAGCAGAATGTGGCTTCTGGGTGAACATTCCCTGCATGATGACAGCAGAATGTGGCTTCTGGGTGACCATTCCCTGCATGATGACAGCAGAATGTGGCTTCTGGGTGACCATTCCCTGCATGATGACAGCAGAATGTGGCTTCTGGGTGACCATTCCCTGCATGATAACAGCAGAATGTGGCTTCTGGGTGACCATTCCCTGCATGATGACAGCAGAATGTGGCTTCTGGGTGAACATTCCCTGCATGATAACAGCAGAATGTGGCTTCTGGGTGAACATTCCCTGCATGATGACAGCAGAATGTGGCTTCTGGGTGAACATTCCCTGCATGATGACAGCAGAATGTGGCTTCTGGGTGACCATTCCCTGCATGATGACAGCAGAATGTGGCTTCTGGGTGACCATTCCCTGCATGATAACAGCAGAATGTGGCTTCTGGGTGACCATTTCCTGCATAATGACAGCAGAATGTGGCTTCTGGGGGACATTTCCTGCATGATGACAGCAGAATGTGGCTTCTGGGTGACCATTTCCTGCATGATGACAGCAGAATGTGGCTTCTGGGGGAACATTTCCTGCATGATGACAGCAGAATGTGGCTTCTGGGTGACCATTTCCTGCATAATGACAGCAGAATGTGGCTTCTGGGGGAACATTCCCTGCATGATGACAGCAGAATGTGGCTTCTGGGTGACCATTTCCTGCATGATGACAGCAGAATGTGGCTTCTGGGGGAACATTCCCTGCATGATGACAGCAGAATGTGGCTTCTGGGGGAACATTTCCTGCATGATAACAGCAGAATGTGGCTTCTGGGGGAACATTTCCTGCATGATGACAGCAGAATGTGGCTTCTGGGTGACCATTCCCTGCATGATAACAGCAGAATGTGGCTTCTGGGTGACCATTTCCTGCATGATGACAGCAGAATGTGGCTTCTGGGGGACATTTCCTGCATGATGACAGCAGAATGTGGCTTCTGGGGGAACATTCCCTGCATGATAACAGCAGAATGTGGCTTCTGGGTGACCATTCCCTGCATGATGACAGCAGAATGTGGCTTCTGGGTGACCATTTCCTGCATGATGACAGCAGAATGTGGCTTCTGGGGGACATTCCCTGCATGATGACAGCAGAATGTGGCTTCTGGGGGACATTTCCTGCATGATGACAGCAGAATGTGGCTTCTGGGGGAACATTTCCTGCATAATAACAGCAGAATGTGGCTTCTGGGGGAACATTCCCTGCATGATGACAGCAGAATGTGGCTTCTGGGTGACCATTTCCTGCATGATAACAGCAGAATGTGGCTTCTGGGGGAACATTTCCTGCATGATAACAGCAGAATGTGGCTTCTGGGTGACCATTTCCTGCATGATAACAGCAGAATGTGGCTTCTGGGGGAACATTCCCTGCATGATGACAGCAGAATGTGGCTTCTGGGGGAACATTCCCTGCATGATGACAGCAGAATGTGGCTTCTGGGGGAACATTTCCTGCATGATGACAGCAGAATGTGGCTTCTGGGGGAACATTTCCTGCATGATGACAGCAGAATGTGGCTTCTGGGTGAACATTCCCTGCATAATGACAGCAGAATGTGGCTTCTGGGGGAACATTTCCTGCATGATAACAGCAGAATGTGGCTTCTGGGTGAACATTCCCTGCATGATGACAGCAGAATGTGGCTTCTGGGTGACCATTCCCTGCATGATAACAGCAGAATGTGGCTTCTGGGTGAACATTCCCTGCATGATGACAGCAGAATGTGGCTTCTGGGGGAACATTTCCTGCATAATAACAGCAGAATGTGGCTTCTGGGGGAACATTTCCTGCATAATGACAGCAGAATGTGGCTTCTGGGGGACATTTCCTGCATGATGACAGCAGAATGTGGCTTCTGGGTGAACATTCCCTGCATAATGACAGCAGAATGTGGCTTCTGGGGGAACATTTCCTGCATGATAACAGCAGAATGTGGCTTCTGGGGGAACATTTCCTGCATGATGACAGCAGAATGTGGCTTCTGGGGGAACATTTCCTGCATAATGACAGCAGAATGTGGCTTCTGGGGGAACATTCCCTGCACGATGACAGCAGAATGTGGCTTCTGGGGGAACATTTCCTGCATGATGACAGCAGAATGTGGCTTCTGGGGGGACATTTCCTGCATAATGACAGCAGAATGTGGCTTCTGGGGGAACATTCCCTGCATGATGACAGCAGAATGTGGCTTCTGGGGGAACATTTCCTGCATGTCTAAACTGTACCTTTGCTATTATCTTCTTTTCTAGTAATTAAGCGGACTGTATGTCTTTAGCCCAGTTGGGTTTGAGCTATGGATTAGCCCTAAGGCTGCAGCACTGGGCAGTAAGTAAGGTAGTACTTGAAGTAGAGGACCTTTACTGATATGGCTTATCCTGTTGATATAATCCCCAAGGCTGCAGCACTGAGCAGTAAGTAAGGTAGTGCTTGAAGTAGAGGACCTTTACTCATATGGCTTATCCTGTTGACTTTAGCCCCAAGGCTGCAGCACTGGGCAGTAAGGTAGTACTTGAAGTAGAGGACCTTTACTGACATGGCTTATCCTGTTGACATAATCCCCAAGGCTGCAGCACTGAGCAGTAAGTAAGGTAGTACTTGAAGTAGAGGACCTTTACTCATATGGCTTATCCTGTTGACATTAGCCCCAAGGCTGCAGCACTGGGCAGTAAGTAAGGTAGTACTTGAAGTAGAGGACCTTTACTCATATGGCTTATCCTGTTGACTTTAGCCCCAAGGCTGCAGCACTGGGCAGTAAGTAAGGTAGTACTTGAAGTAGAGGACCTTTACTGATATGGCTTATCCTGTTGACATTAGCCCCAAGGCTGCAGCACTGGGCAGTCAGGTAGTACTTGAAGTAGAGGACCTTTACTCATGTGGCTTATCCTGTTGACATTAGCCCCAAGGCTGCAGCACTGGGCAGTCAGGTAGTGCCCATGACGGCTTATCCTGTTGACTTTAGCCTGTAGTAGAGTCCATCAGTAAAGTGAAAGCCGTACAATAATTATAACTGCAATTATTTGTGGGCTTGAGTTTGTTTATGTCCATTTGTCAGTATACTTATCCAAAGTGCATTAGTTTTGTGAGTAAGAATCATGTTATCTTTACTTTATTTCTTTGCGTTGGAATGTTGGTAGTACGATTATCTTTGTTGATTTTACTGTTTTTGTTTGCTTACCTTATATGTTGCTTTTGCAAAGCGCATCGAGCATGCTACTTTATGGATTTTAGCGCTATGTGAAATAAAATTATTATCATTATTATTATTATTACAATATCATTTTCCACTGTCGTGGAGTATCATGGTACAACCGTGTCTTTTGTGGAAGATGACAAGCTGGGGGGCATTCACATTGGTTCTTGGGGTCCTTCTCAGGAAATGTGCGCATGCACACACACACACACACACACACACTCGTGCACACGCTTTTTCATCTCGCTGTAATACATTATTTCTTTTTTTGAAAGTCTAATATCACCATTGTTGTGAACAGACTTTACATTAAATCAATCATCATTTATGTTTGTGTGTGGGAGGGGGGTGTTTGTGTGTGTGTGTTTCTTATCTAGTGTTTCATTCTTTTAGCATCATTTTATGCAAGACGAAATAAAATCAGCAGCACTGTGTTAAAAGAGCGATATTACGATTGATTATAAAATCTTTGTCCAGCTAAAACGTTGGCCAACTGAATGTTTGAAGCAACGAATCATCCCATGTCATCCAAAAACAAAAATAAAATATGTGATTAAAGCTCGCATTTCAACAAGTTGCATGTGCGGGAATCAGTAGCACAGAGTGGAACAGAAAGGAACAAGAAGAAAAGAAAAGAAAGAAAGACGGTTAAATAGGGGAATAAAAACGAAAGAGAGGAAAGAAAAAAGAATAGAATGAAGTAAAATAAGACAACAGAAAACCAATTGGGACGATCCGCCATCAACGGGAGAATATGGGAACGAGGTGGGTGTTAAAGCAGATGGTATATTACATAATAAGAGGCGGATTCAAGAGAAAAAACATCTACATAAGAGATGAGTTGATAGGTTGAGAGGGGGGTTAAACAGAAAAGGAAATACCGTATTTTACGGACTACAAGGCGCACCTGATTATAAGGCGCACCCCCCAAATTTTACACAAAATTCAGATGTTGTTATTATAGTTTCTTACTATATTATCAGTCACATTATAAGGCGCAGGGGTCTCAGTCTGGGAAAAGAAGTATGGCCTTGTAGTCTGTAGTATACGGTAGGTAGAAACAGATACACAGGTAAAGAAGTATGGCCTTATAGTCTGTAGAATACGGTAGGTAGAAACAGATACACTGGTAAAGAAGTATGGCCTTATAGTCTGTAGAATACGGTAGGTAGAAACAGATACACAGGTAAAGAAGTATGGCCTTATAGTCTGTAGAATACGGTAGGTAGAAACAGATACACAGGTAAAGAAGTATGGCCTTATAGTCTGTAGAATACGGTAGGTAGAAACAGATACACAGGTAAAGAAGTATGGCCTTAGAGTCTGTAGAATACGGTAGGTAGAAACAGATACACAGGTAAAGAAGTATGGCCTTATAGTCTGTAGAATACGGTAGGTAGAAACAGATACACTGGTAAAGAAGTATGGCCTTATAGTCTGTAGAATACGGTAGGTAGAAACAGATACACAGGTAAAGAAGTATGGCCTTGTAGTCTGTAGAATACGGTAGGTAGAAACAGATACACAGGTAAAGAAGTATGGCCTTATAGTCTGTAGAATACGGTAGGTAGAAACAGATACACTGGTAAAGAAGTATGGCCTTATAGTCTGTAGAATACGGTAGGTAGAAACAGATACACAGGTAAAGAAGTATGGCCTTATAGTCTGTAGAATACGGTAGGTAGAAACAGATACACAGGTAAAGAAGTATGGCCTTATAGTCTGTAGAATACGGTAGGTAGAAACAGATACACAGGTAAAGAAGTATGGCCTTGTAGTCTGTAGAATACGGTAGGTAGAAACAGATACACAGGTAAAAAGACACAACTCGTGCAGAATAGTTTTGAGCACTTTTATTCCACAGGACAATAAGTAAATGCAATGATGCAACAAGCATACATTCAGGCCGTAACATGACAATAACAACAATAACAAACCAGTTTGATGAATAATCAGTTGTGTCCTTTTTGTAAGAGCACATGCGCCACATTTGTGTGTTCGGTACATACCCTGCTCCTTTTGCCTCATATGCAATTCTCCACTGCATTCTACACTTTTCCTTCTTGTCCTCCCCCTCCATCCTCTCTCTCATCCCCAAGCAAGATCAGTTAATCTACAGGGTTGTATCAACTTTACATACTATAACCCCCTCCATCCTCTCTCTCATCCCCAACCAAGATCAGTTACTCTACAGGGTTGTATCAACTTTACATACTATAACCCCCTCCATCCTCTCTCTCTCTCTCTCTCATCCCCAACCAAGATCAGTTACTCTACAGGGTTGTATCAACTTTACCTACTATAACCCCCTCCATCCTCTCTCTCCCTCTCTCTCATCCCCAACCAAGATCAGTTACTCTACGGGGTTGTATCAACTTTACCTACTATAACCCCCTCCATCCTCTCTCTCCCTCTCTCTCATCCCCAACCAAGATCAGTTACTCTACAGGGTTGTATCAACTTTACCTACTATAACCCCCTCCATCCTCTCTCTCCCTCTCTCTCATCCCCAACCAAGATCAGTTACTCTACAGGGTTGTATCAACTTTACCTACTATAACCCCCTCCATCCTCTCTCTCCCTCTCTCTCATCCCCAACCAAGATCAGTTACTCTACAGGGTTGTATCAACTTTACCTACTATAACCCCCTCCATCCTCTCTCTCCCTCTCTCTCATCCCCAACCAAGATCAGTTACTCTACAGGGTTGTATCAACTTTACCTACTATAACCCCCTCCATCCTCTCTCTCCCTCTCTCTCATCCCCAACCAAGATCAGTTACTCTACAGGGTTGTATCAACTTTACCTACTATAACCCCCTCCATCCTCTCTCTCCCTCTCTCTCATCCCCAACCAAGATCAGTTACTCTACGGGGTTGTATCAACTTTACATACTATAACCCCCTCCATCCTCTCTCTCATCCCCATCAAGATCAGTTACTCTATGGGGTTGTATCAACTTTACATACTATAACCCCCTCCATCCTCTCTCTCCCTCTCTCTCATCCCCAACCAAGATCAGTTACTCTACGGGGTTGTATCAACTTTACATACTATAACCCCCTCCATCCTCTCTCTCATCCCCAAGCAAGATCAGTTACTCTACGGGGTTGTATCAACTTTACCTACTATAACCCCCTCCATCCTCTCTCTCCCTCTCTCTCATCCCCAACCAAGATCAGTTACTCTACGGGGTTGTATCAACTTTACCTACTATAACCCCCTCCATCCTCTCTCTCATCCCCAACCAAGATCAGTTACTCTACGGGGTTGTATCAACTTTACCTACTATCAACCCCCTCCATCCTCTCTCTCCCTCTCTCTCATCCCCAACCAAGATCAGTTACTCTACTTGTATCAACTTTACCTACTATAACCCCCTCCATCCTCTCTCTCATCCCCAACCAAGATCAGTTACTCTACAGGGTTGTATCAACTTTACATACTATAACCCCCTCCATCCTCTCTCTCATCCCCAACCAAGATCAGTTACTCTACGGGGTTGTATCAACTTTACATACTATAACCCCCTCCATCCTCTCTCTCCCTCTCTCTCATCCCCAACCAAGATCAGTTACTCTACGGGGTTGTATCAACTTTACATACTATAACCCCCTCCATCCTCTCTCTCCCTCTCTCTCATCCCCAAGCAAGATCAGTTACTCTACAGGGTTGTATCAACTTTACATACTATAACCCCCTCCATCCTCTCTCTCCCTCTCTCTCATCCCCAAGCAAGATCAGTTACTCTACAGGGTTGTATCAACTTTACCTACTATAACCCCCTCCATCCTCTCTCTCCCTCTCTCTCATCCCCAAGCAAGATCAGTTACTCTACAGGGTTGTATCAACTTTACCTACTATAACCCCCTCCATCCTCTCTCTCCCTCTCTCTCATCCCCAAGCAAGATCAGTTACTCTACAGGGTTGTATCAACTTTACATACTATAACCCCCTCCATCCTCTCTCTCCCTCTCTCTCATCCCCAAGCAAGATCAGTTACTCTACAGGGTTGTATCAACTTTACATACTATAACACCCTCCATCCTCTCTCTCCCTCTCTCTCATCCCCAAGCAAGATCAGTTACTCTACAGGGTTGTATCAACTTTACCTACTATAACCCCCTACATCCTCTCTCTCCCTCTCTCTCATCCCCAACCAAGATCAGTTACTCTACGGGGTTGTATCAACTTTACATACTATACTCTACAGGGTTGTATCAACTTTACCTACTATAACCCCCTACATCCTCTCTCTCCCTCTCTCTCATCCCCAACCAAGATCAGTTACTCTACGGGGTTGAATCAACTTTACATAACTCCCTCCAAAATTTGAAGCGATTCTTTTACAACTTGCCAGCAGGATAGGAAAAACGTTAAAAGAAAAAAATATGCAGGGAACCCTACACTGAAATCTGCACCCCCCCCCCCCCCCCCTCAAACAGTGCATCCATCTTAGTTTACACAGAATCATAATAAAGTGACAAGAAGAAGCATCAAAACTGATGAATCCACAAGTTTGGTATTCTTATTGGTATTTGGTATTGGTATTTGTAATTCTTCTAGTCACAGATGCAGCGCCTACCCAATTTTTATTAATTTTTTTTTTTTTGGCAGGGGGGGGGGGCAAAGGGTGAGGAGGGTGTGTGGGCACACATAGAAAACCTAGCTATCAATTTGGCCATACCAGGCAA
>CM065704.1:45544294-45546794 GCA_017654935.2 Phymorhynchus buccinoides | reverse complement strand
TAACACCTAGATTGCGGACGGATGCCGATAGCTTGATCTCAGTGCCATCAATGTCGACAGAACCTGGGAGAACCTGAGTTTTAATTGTGTGGTTAGAGGCTACAAGAATCATCTCTGTCTTTTCAGCATTTAGTTGCAGTTTGTTGTAAAACATCCATGTTTTAACAGCAGAGATGCACAACTTAGAAGAAGAAATCATTTGATCTAATTGACTCAGGTGGGCAGAAATGTACAGTTGATTGTCATCAGAAAAGCTATGATGTAGAATAGAATGCTGGTTGATGATGGCGGAGAGAGGTTGGGTATAAAGAACAAAAAGGATAGGGCCTAAGACTGAACCTTGGGGCACACCGAACTGAAGACCTTTTGGAAGAGATGAAGCACAATTGACAACAACTGTCTGTGTGCGATCAGAGAGGTAGGAAGAAAACCAGGAAAGAACAGCCCCAGATAGACCAAAGGAGGTGTGAAGTCTAGAAATGAGGATGGAGTGGTCGATAGTGTCAAACGATGCAGAAAGATCAAGGAGAGAGAGAAGAGAAACCTTGTTTTCATCCAAGACAGTGAGCAGGTCGTTCGTTATCTTTAAGAGGGCTGTCTCAGTACTGTGACCTGCTCGATAAGCAGACTGGTTTGGATAGAAAAGATCGTTTACCTGAAGATGGTCAGACAGTTGTTTAAGAACCACCTTTACAAACATAGATACAGACATAGAGATACAAACATAGAGATACAAACATAGAGATACAGACATAGATACAGACATAGAGATACAGACAGACATGCACATCTCTGCCATCACCAACCATACATTTCGATATTCACGGTTCAAACGCACAATCGCAACAAACAGTTGGCCAGTAATTGATCTTCTTTTATTAAACAAACATCACCAATACAAAAACATAAGAGAATCATTGGGAACTTATCTTTTCTCCTAATGCAGGTTAGGCCTACTATTGTACGTAACAGGTAGCACCATTCACAATGAGCGACTTAGCTCGCTGTTTTCACCACGTGGTGGCGCTATTGTTGAGTGGGTCCACAGCATGGAGGAGAGTTTAGTCTCTCCCCCTCCCCCCCTCTCTCTCTCTCCCCAACAAAGGCTATCACTAGGTTGGACCCACTCAACCGTAGCGCCGCCATGTGGTAAAATAAGCGAGCTAAGTCGACCATAACAATAATATACGAAATAATTCTTCTTCTTTTTTTCATTCAGCTAATCTGCATTTCTCGTAGGCAGTGAAGATGGCGATGTATTTTCCATCTTACATTATCATCACAATATTTGTCTTCTTCTCTTTTTCTCATGTCTTTCCTTTTGTTTTCTTCCTGTCATTCCCCCCTCCCCCCCCCCCCCCTTCTTTCTTTTCCTTTGTATTTCCCCCCCTTTCTATACGTGACCCAGCACCACGAAAGGGACATTACGTCGCTGGGCTAGTTTCTCACCACAGGCTTGCAAAGTCAAAAATCTCTTTTTTTAAAAATCAATGTTGAGTTATGTGTATTTTCGTGCTCTCTATCTTCCATATTTATAAAGGACAATATTTATTACGGCCTCTTAATACTCCAAAACGTGCTTTCAAATGAGTAGGTGGATGCATTTTCTTCAGCTAGGCTAAACTTCAGACTGTGATTTCTCAAAATGGCCGACAGTCACCCTACTAATTTTAAATGCTCATAACTCTAAAACGGAAAAAAAAAGTTACAAGAATGATTCTTATATAATTTGAAAAGAGAATTGTCTGAAGGTTCTAACTGTACCATTTTCTCAGAATGGTCATTCTGACACTTAATGTCCCTTTCGTGGTGCTAGGTCACAATTATCATTACATCTGACCCCCTTTCCTTTTCTTTAGTCTCAACCAGCCGAAGATGTTTCAAAGTAAATCGTTTAATCAAAGTGTCTGTCATTTCCAACTCCGACTGCTAGATAGCAGAGGGGACAGCTGCTATTCCGGCGGGCTGGGCTAAAATATGTTCATAGCGGAGAAGCCTTGCCAAGGGTACACCCCCACTCTCGTCGGGGAAGGTCCCCGAAGGACAACCTATCTCTTTGGCTGCAGGACTATAGCCAATGCAACCCCCCCCCCCCCCCCCCCCCCCCCCACTAGATTTGAGAGTCATAGTCTTCAACAAAAAAGGCTACAGTCGGCGCCCCACGGCGTGTACAATCGTATGGGGATGCGATGCGATTGAGTCACGTGAGACATGATTCACGTGAAATACTTCCGTCTAAAATAATTCTGCCATTTTCGCTCACTATACTCAAGTAGACCCGATACATGAATTTCACGTGAATCATGACTCACATCGTCAAAATCGCATCCCATTCAGATGCCATTCGCATGTGGTGTGGCTGGCCCTGAAGCTGGACCGTGATGCTCCAATACTGTTGGAAATCCTTCATTGTACAGCTCTCATTCACTATTGGCCCTTTCTAAAGGCTATTGTCAACCAGTGATAACAGCCGTTTATCCCTTCCCGTACCTCGTGGGTG
>CM065704.1:45526794-45536794 GCA_017654935.2 Phymorhynchus buccinoides | reverse complement strand
ATGTATGTATGTATGTATGTATGCATGTATGCATGTATGTATGTACGTATGTATGTATGTATGTATGTATGCATGCATGTATGTATGTATGTATGTATGTATGTATGTATGTATGTATGTATGTATGTATGTATGTATGTATGCATGCATGCATGTATGTATGTATGTATGTATGTATGTATGTATGTATGTATGTATGTATGTATGTATGTATGTATGTATGTATGCATGCATGCATGTATGTATGCATGTATGTATGCATGTATGTATGTATGTATGTATGTATGTATGTATGTATGCATGTATGTATGTATGTATGTATGTATGTATGTATGTATGTATGTATGCATGTATGTATGTATGTATGTATGTATGTATGTATGTATGTATGTATGTATGTATGTATGTATGTATGTATGTATGTATGTATGCATGTATGTATGTATGCGTACTTTCTTCAATGCAGCCGTCAAGTTAGATGCGTAATGGGTATTTTAATGAGCACACTATAAGCTTTAAGCTTGTTGTTGCTCAAACGGTATTTATTGTATTTGTTGTTACTTGACAGAGACAGACAAGACCATCGTTCTCTCTGCACTTACATTTGGTGCGCTGAAATCCACGCTTGCCGGATGCGGAATGAATGGGGGACTGGTGTCCAACAACTGAGCGAAGGACTGGGAAATGCCCGAGTGTTCGTCTTCCTGCGAATCAGAGAAAATACGAATAAGAATAAGAGAAAATACGATAAAAAATATAATCATGCATGCTCTTACATAATTCGGTTACACAAAGGTATTCTCTGTCTCTGTTATTGTCTGTCTCTCTGTCTGTCAGTCTATCTGTCTGTTTGTCTGCCTGCCTCTCTCTATTTCTCTCTCTCTCTCTCTCTCTCTCTCTCTCTCTCTCTCTCTCTGTGTGTGTCTCTGTTTGTCTCTGTCTCTGGCTGGCTGAATCTCTCTCTCTCTCTCTCTCTCTCTCTCTCTCTCTCTCTCTCTCTCTCTCTCTCTCTCTCTCTCTCTCTCTCCACACACACACACACACACACACACACACACACACACACACACACACACACACACACACACACACACACACACACACACACATTTGTTACCTGATTGTTTTGTCTTAATCTTATTTACGTCCCAAGGACAGATTGTAAGAATAGGCTTGGCCTAAAATCTCAATCCTTGCGTAATAAAGTTTGTTTCAAGTTTCAAGTTTCATCTCTCTCTCTCTCTCTCTCTCTCTCTCTCTCTCTCTCTCTCTCTCTCTCTCTCTCTCTCTCTCTCTCTCTCTCTCTCTCTCTCGGTGACCAAATTTTCTAAAGACCTAGAATGCGCTTGTGGTCACCCACTGTCTATTCATGATATTATTTTTGAATGTTCAGTTTTAACTTCCCTATACAACAATTTTAAGATAAATATAGCAAAATTAGGGCCTATAAAACAAATCATTTACAGCCCGGAAATGATTGACATTTCAAAGGTTATATCCAACTCTGTGATTTTTTTATTTTTGTTGTAATTGTTTAGTTAGTTTACGGTTGATTATTGTATTGTTGTTCATAAGCACACCCACGCATATAGGTGTACGCACGCACACATTCACATACACTCAAATGCACACACGCACGCACACACACGCACACACACACACATACACACTCTCTCACACACACACATATATACACACTCTCACACACACATACACACTCACATACACACACACACACATACACACACACACATACATACACACACACACACACACACACACGCGCGCACGCACGCACACGCACACGCACACGCGCACACGCGCACACGCACATACACACACACACGCGCGCGCGCGCGCGCAATTTCTTCCCTCATTTTAATTCATTGATTAGTCCGTCACCAAGACGGACTATTGCGATGGGCTGGTTTGTATTTTTGTTTGTTTGTTTGTTTTTTTTTTTTTTTTTGTTTTTTTGTTGTTGTTTTTTTCTGTCTGTCCCAAGGATATCTCCCGAACCGCTTGACCGAATCGCGTCAAATTTTGTGTGAAGGTGTGCCTCCTTAATAGGAAGAGATCGGCGCAAACCATTTTGCCGTCGTGACCTTGACCTTGACGTACGACCTTGAAAACCGAAAATCTATTTTTAGCCATATCTCGGGCACCGATCAACATAGGATGTTGAAACTTGGTATGAAGGTGGTTTGGCTTATGCCCGTTCTGATGATGGCATACCGATCAAGGTCAAGGTCAAAAAGATCGCTGGAGCCTGAAAATCGGAGGGTCATTTTTTTCTCCTTCTGTCTGTCCCAAGGATATCTTTCGAACGGGTTGACAGAATCACGTCAAATTGTGTGTGCTGGTGTGTCACCATGAGAGGAAGGCATCCGCGCAAACCATATTGCCGTCGTGACCTTGACCTTGGCGTACGACCTTGAAAACCGAAAATCTTTCAGGGGCCATAACTCCCACACCGTTAGTGTTAGAGTCTTCAAATGTGGCATGAAGGTACTTTGGCTTATGCCCGTTCTGATGGTGGCATACCCATCAAGGTCAAGGTCACGGTCCGGGCGATCCGTAGGCCTTGAAAGTGGTAGGGATCTACACATTGGGTTTTAAGCCATATTTTCCACATTGGTACTTGACAGAAGCGCTTCAGATTGTGTGTGGTACTGTATACCCTAGAGAAGAAAACATCCGAGCATAAATTATCACCATGCTGACCTTGACCTTGAAGTGTGACCTTCAAAACCGAAATTTCCTTCTTTGCGCTATATGTTTCTTCTAAAAGCTGTATCTCGTGAACTAGAAGACAGAATCCCTTCCAATTTTGTGTCAGGATGTGACACTCTACGGGGTGTCGCAAGTGCGTGGCATTGCTGGTGACGGACATGTCTGCCGCTCGGCGACGCCCTTGTTTGTCATTGTTGTGAACAGACTTTAAATGAAATCAATTAAATCAAATCTCTTACGGTGAGCGCTGTCTTGAAGTCGTTGGCAGCATAGCGGACTTCAGTCATCTGGCTCATCAGGCGAGCGACGAAAGCGCCAGAATTGGCACCGGAAGAACCTTGACCTTGACCTTGATGTACTGGTGACGTCATGA
Source organism: Phymorhynchus buccinoides (assembly GCA_017654935.2). NCBI lineage: Eukaryota > Metazoa > Mollusca > Gastropoda > Neogastropoda > Raphitomidae > Phymorhynchus > Phymorhynchus buccinoides. Next base: position 45,533,688 of record CM065704.1, on the reverse strand, counting down.
CCCACGTGACCAGCATGGCTGCGGTCAGGAGATGGGCAATGCCTGGAACCGCTGTTCATAGATGGAAAAGATATCAAAAGTTTAATCAGATGGGGGGGTTTTAAAGAGAAATAACAAAAAAGAACTGACGTGGTGCAAACGTCCTACAAATTCAGACAACTCGGCCTGTGGTCGCTAGTCAACCTAAACATCACCCGGCTACTGAAATTCTAAATAATTATATAGATCTATAAGCTAATTGCCATATACTACTTCAAAGTCTGCCACTTTTAGTAAGTCACTTGCTTGAGGTATCAGACATGCATGAAGGGATAACATCTTCAAAATGATGAATAGAAGGTGTATTATATTCAACTCTCTCTCTCTCTCTCTCTCTCTCTCTCTCTCTCTCTCTCTCTCTCTCTCTCTCTCTCTCTCTCTCTCTCTCTCTCTCTCTCGCTCTCTCTCTCCCCCCTCTCTCTCTCTCTCTCTCTCTCTCTCTCTCTCTCTCTCTCTCTCTCTCTCTCTCTCTCTCTCTCTCTCTCTCTCTCTCTCTCTCTCTCTCTCAGAGGACTGACCAGGGAAGGAAAGGAGCCAACGCGTGCTCTTCAGAAGTGTCATCGTCCTCAGCAATTCGGTCAGTAACACGCAGACGGAGATCGCAGTAGGCCTACTGTCGGGGTTGTCACGTGCACTGACTAAAAGATAATGTGTCCACATTGTCAAAATACAATGCTAAGCATGGCTAGATGCAGACAAGAGGAGGAGGAGAAGGAGGACGAGTAGAAGACAGAAAGAAAGACAGAAAGACAGAAAGATAATGTGTCCACATTGTCAAAATACAATGCTAAACATGGCTAGATACAGACAAGAGGAGGAGGAGAAGGAGGACGAGTAGAAGACAGAAAGAAAGACAGAAAGACAGAAAGATAATGTGTCCACATTGTCAAAATACAATGCTAAGCATGGCTAGATACAGACAAGAGGAGGAGGAGAAGGAGAACGAGTAGAAGAAAGAAAGAAAGAAAGACAGAAAGACAGAAAGATAATGTGTCCACATTGTCAAAATACAATGCTAAGCATGGCTAGATACAGACAAGAGGAGGAGGAGAAGGAGAACGAGTAGAAGACAGAAAGAAAGACAGAAAGACAGAAAGATAATGTGTCCACGTTGTCAAAATACAATGCTAAACATGGCTAGATACAGACAAGAGGAGGAGGAGAAGGAGGACGAGTAGAAGAAAGAAAGACAGAAAACGAGGGGAAAAAAAGAATAGCAAGAAGGAGAACCAAAGAACCAGAAGAACACAAAAATATATTTCAAAACACCCAATACTGTGGAACCTCCCTTATAAGACCTTCAAAAATCATCCAAAATGAGGTCTTATACGGGGGGTGGGGTCTTATAAGGGGGGTAATTTTAATACTTACAAAGAAGATCAATGTCTCTGAGAAGTAGGTCTTATTATAGGAGGGAGTCTTGTTATGGGAGGTCTTATAAGCGAGGTTGCACTGTACAAACTATGCGAAGAGCTAACGGAACGGTATTAAGCTAAACCTTCATACTAGCCAGTCCTTGTTTGCTTTGAGGTACAATACAAGGTGTCAAATAACAATTGATCACCGGGTGGTTTTTTGCCTTTTTTTTGGCATACGATCAACAAAAGCTATACACCTGTCAGTCCTAAATCACATTACGCAGTCTTTTTTTTCCAAAGTGTGTCTATACTTTTTAACCTCATTAAGTCTGAAAAGGGACAGCCACACGTCCACTAAAATCGCCCGACTGTACGATACGATTCGATCACGTGATCTCGATGCGCCAATCCCATTTGTTCTTGGAGATCAGGCGATCGAATCGTATCGTACAGTCGTACGATTTTAGTGGACGTGTGGCTGTCCCTTAGCAGTTGGCCAACTGCCCACAGTGAGCGAGGCTTAGTTCGAGCTTGATTTCATTGTTTGTTTGGTTAAAGGTGGACCCTGGCGGATGAGGTTTTGCACACAAAAACACGTCGAGATCACCAGAAAGACAGCCTTTTCAAGGATCGGAACACTCACTTTGCTCTGGTTTCCTAGAAATTAAACCCTCAACACGACGATTCCTCCTTGGCGGAGATGCCGGAGAGAGTAGCCATTTTGGACACTCATTGTGGTTGAAGGTTTGTTTTTGTTTTGTAGTGCAGTAAAACAACAAATTGGAGCAATTTCCTTTGTTGTGAGCGAAACTACTTTACATAGAATGCATACAATTTTAAATTATTAAAATAAAAAGGCTTGTATCTGTGTCTGTATCTGTATTTGATACGTTGAAGGAGCCTATGAAGGCTATTAACTCAACGGAAAGGGGAGAGCGCTTTGCGAATTAATTACTTGTACTGTCCTGATGGTATGACAGTGCGTTTAAAATACTGTCCTGGTGGTATGGCATGAGTAGGCCTACTGTCCTGATGGCATGACAGTAAGACAATGGACCATAGACCTTTCTTTTGCGGCATCTAGGCAAAACCTCTCCGGCTAGCGTAGCGCTCACCGAGGACAAGCCCCGACCGGCACAGCTCTTGCCCTTCATTTACCACTACTCTGATCTATGGCCCCTACCCCCTAATTTAGTCTTTCTTTGGAGCAGGCCCCAAAGGTGTACCGCCTGGCGCTGGTGATGCTGCGCTGGCGGGGCCTGCTGCGATGGAGGCGTCGGTTTGCTGATTCCACTCCACTACTGTCCTTATGAAGGAGTTCTTGTACTGTTCTGTGTGGCAAGATCTTACTTTGAAGCCGAAAATGTCGTGCAAACGATTTGGCGGCCATTAAAACAGAGACGGCACACGCCTTCTCTTTGGGTGAAATAATTTGACTTCCAGCACCTCCGCCAAAGAGGAATCGCCGATTTGACGGTTTGATTTCTAGGGAACCAGAGCAAAGTGAGTGTTGCAATCTCTGTAAAGGGTGATTTCCTGGTGATCTCGACGTGTTTTTTTATTTACAAAAGCTCATTTGTCAAGGTGCCCCTTTAATTAGTTGCAACATGTGCAGTGTGTGTGTGTGTGTGTGTGTGTGTGTGTGTGTGTGTGTGTGTGTGTGTGTGTGTGTGTGTGTGTGTGTGTGTGTGTGTGTGTGTGTGTGTGTGTGTGTGTGTATATGTGTATGTGTATGTGTGTGCGTGCGTGTGCGCGCGTGCGTGCGTGCGTGCGTATGCGCGCTACGACAATCAGTATGCTCTGAAAAGTGCCTGGTTTGGTCAAATGACTTGAAAAATGAAATTAAAGATGCACTTTCACAAATAAATATCTTAACAAATAAACATCTTACCTACTAACAAAAACTGACCAAATTTTTAAAAAATTATCAATTAAGAGATTAAACGCCTCTTCAACATGCTTCCAAGAAGAACTTGAAAGTAAGAGAAATGGACTAGTGGGCTTTGACTGATACCAGACACCCCTGTTTGTATACATCATAGTCGTCAACAAGCTGACGGAGGATGTCAAAGAGAAGAAGAAGAAGAAGAAGAAGAAGAAGAACTGTACCTAATTTCTATATCATACCTTACGTTCTAACACTTACGTTTTTGTTCTTGACGTTTTAGCCACCAATACGCAAGCAGCTTTCAGCAGCGACAAAAACACTTGCAGTCGTAGTAGTAGTAGTAGTTGCAGTTGTAGCAGGGGTAGTAGCAATCGTAGCTGCAGATGTAGTAGAGACTACAAACGCGTGTCGCATACACCAGCAGAAGTGGAAAGTATTTGCTTCAATTTTGAGTTTTATACAGATCAGGGGTCCACATAACTTTTTGATGTTGCGTAGGTGTGCGGGAAACCTCCGAATCTCCCATCCTGCTGTGTCTGTCATAATGGCAAACATAAAGGACTGACAAACAGACTGGCCGCACGCACCTTGCGAAATATAGCGGTCTCCGGTCAAAACGGATTTTACCAGTATTGCCTATCAGCATGTACTTTAACGACGGCCTTCTGCTAGCAAGCCAGTCAAGCAGCTATGATCGATTGGGCTAACTAACACGACAGCACCAACTTGCCAAATGTACCAAGACAGTTTTGGGTGTCCCTATCTGAAATATCGTCCCTTGAGTGTGTGCATTAGTTCTTCGAGTCCGATTATGTCGTCCGATGTCGCAGAGGAAGCCAGCCTCTCTCTCTCTCTCTCTCTCTCTCTCTCTCTCTCTCTCTCTCTCTCTCTCTCTCTCTCTCTCTCTCTCTCTCTCTCACACCTGCTTGACGTGCCCTCTCACCTCCAACGTCACCGCAGGAATATTCCAGAACAATATAATGATCCCGGGACTCCAACATGAAACGTTCTTCTGACTGTATGGTGGACCACACACTTGTCAATAGGAATTGTTCAGAAATAATAAATAAGGGGAGTAATTTCATGGTGTGTGGGAGTGACCTTGCCTAATTCAATCGGTCAAACAGGGGAAGTCACTCTACCATCATCTCTCGTAGCCTATCGACTCGTGTGTTTGAGCAGATATACAGCACTTAGAGTGCGTCATTCTGAAAAATATGTCATTTACATTTTTACGTCACATTTTGCAAGTTTTATCAGTTTGTGGCCACTGGTCACCCCTACTTTTTCTATTAAAAAAAAATTGCAAGTCGCTGACTCGCATCCTGCGGTTTCAAGCTTCGACGCCATTGTTGCATTGACCGAGTAATGGAGGTAAGCAACTCTAATTTTCACGAAGTGCCCTCCTCTAGTTTTTTTTCTCCGAAAATCGTTCCTGTATTTGTCCCTCCGTCGTCTCTGCACACCACCATCCGTCAGTGTGTCCACGCGCGCGCGCGCGCGCGCGTGTGTGTGTGTGTGTGTGTGTGTGTGTGTGTGTGTGTGTGTGCGTGTGTGCGCGTGTGCGTGCGTGCGTGCGTACATGCGTGCGTGCATGCGTGTGTGTGTGTATGTGTGTGCGTTTGTTACTGTTAGCGACAGAGATGTCTAATAAAGGCACTACAAATCAGTCTGCCCTGCATAAGCCAACACGATACAGTTGAGTTACTTAACTGCACAAAGTCCCAGCGAGCCATCTCAGCACTCGATACGTTAATGCGCACAAAGCCTTTGTTCTTTCCCTCCTTGTTTTTTCCCCCAACAAGTTCTTGTCTAAAGAAGCTAAAAAACCAAAGTGGGTAGGTGGGGACTAGACAACATAGGGGGTCCACCGTTTTTTGAAATAGGTAGGCCTGCGTCCCATTCTGAGGAGTTTGAACAGTCTACTGTTCAAGTGGGCTTGTGTCATAGATTGGCTCGCAGAGTATATGTTATTCAAGCATCCACCTTCCAATTACTATGTGACAATGAATTTTTGAGGCGCAGATTTTCAATGACAATCAACAAACAATCAATAATACTGAGAGAAAGGATGTAACAGTCTTTACGTAATAGCAATACACCAAAGAAAACTGGCCAAGTCAGAAATGTCCCAAACAAATAGATACGTGATCAAGATCAAACGGTCCACAGTGATACAAAACAAGTAATGATTCGTTAACACCCAGAGTTCACAAGTTCTCACTCGCAGAAATTGCGGTTTTATCTACGCAGGTTACAATTATTACGGCCTATACATTTTTTTGTTTCAAATTCTTAAGATCTTTGGGGGGTGGGGGTGGGGGGGGGGGGGGTGGAGATACAAATTCGCCAAAAACTCCCTTCAAAACTTTTGAGCAATGCTATAAAAAAAAAACCCAGATAGACACACAGACAGACAGGCAGGGAGAAAGACAGACAAGAAAGACAGACCAAAAAAATAAAAATAAATTATGGGCACTTGAGGTTATGTCACACATACAATTTTCCTTGTCAAACTTTCGACATCACAAGACAACAATGTAAGAGTCCTATTTCACCTGAGAAAGTGTGGATGTTCTTTGGGCAAGGCATCTCGATATAATTAAGCAAGTTTCAACCAAGTTTTCAAAAACAAATAGCAGCTGTATTCTAGCACGCGGCAATACCAGGCTTCATTTACTTCGCAAGCGGAACGGCTAGACGGGGCTAAAATTAGCTACATGAATGCTTTGCAAATAGAACGCTTCAGGGAAGGTATCTGTACACGTGAACAAGTCAAGTTAGATGTGTAATGGGCATCTTAATGAGCACACTAATGAGCACACTATAAGCTTTAAGCTTGTTGCTGCTTAAATGGTATTTATTGTATTTGTTGTTACTTAACATTGAATAGAAAAGAAAAAAAGTTGTTTAAACCAATATTCAAGCAATCATAAGATCTCTGTAAACGTTAACACACTCGTAAAATATCACTATCCCCCATGGCAACACAGTCAGTCGTAAGTCATGTTATGAGTGACCTGCCATGGGGATACAGACATATTTTGTGAGTAATGTTAACATGTACACAGCCCTTTATGAGAGGTCATCATTGTGTTGCCATGGGGACATAGACATACTTTGTGAATAATGTTAACGTGTACACAGCCCTTTATGAGAGGTCATCATTGTGTTGCCATGGGGACATAGACATACTTTGTGAATAGTGTTAACGTGTACACAGCCCTTTATGAGAGGTCATCATTGTGTTGCCATGGGGACATAGACATACTTTGTGAATAATGTTCACGTGTACACAGCCCTTTTTGAGAGGTCATCATTGTGTTGCCATGGGGGGGAAAGCGAAAATGTTCACTTGTACAGAGACTTTTAGTATACAAAAATATACTCTTCTCTTATATATTTGCTTACCATCCCATCAAGTTAACCCTTTCACCGCCAAAGTCGCATTTTTGCACCACAATGATTTAACAACCATGTCAAAAAAAGGGTCTGTTATTCAATGATATTGTGTTCTAAATTTGGGCAGTAAGGATTGACCCCATTCTATATGTGTCACAGAGAAATCCCACAATATTGCAGACAAATCTTTTCTGTAGCCAAGGAGCT
>CM065704.1:45481794-45491794 GCA_017654935.2 Phymorhynchus buccinoides | reverse complement strand
TTTGGTGTTTCCACCATCCCACCCCCACCCCACCCCCCTCCTCTCTCTCTCTCTCTCTCTACATCTCTCTCTCTCTCTCTCTCTCTCTCTCTCTCTCTCTCTCAGTCTCTCTCTCTCTCTCTCTCTCTCTCCAGAGGGCTGGATGTAAAAAAGCATCCCATTGCCTTACTCTATTACCCTCTATAAATAAAATTCATTCATTCATTCATTCAATCTCTCTCTCTCTCTCTCTCTCTCTCTCTCTCTCTCTCTCTCTCTCTCTCTCTCTCTCTCTCTCTCTCTCTCCTCTCTCTCTTGTGCGGGTTGAACGTCGGAACTTTTGTTAGTGTGTGTGTGTGTGGTGTGTGTGTGTGTGGAGTGTGTGTGTGAGTTTTGTCTTGTGTTCGTGTGTGTGTACTGTGTGTGTGTGTGTGTGTGTGGATACAGATCCTGTAGTGAGAGCAACGCGCAGCAGTGCGCGCGTGTGGAATTAATGTGGATATGTGTGTGTAGTGTTGCGTACGTTCGTGTGTGTGTTTGCTTGGTATTTTCATGTACTTTTTCTTGCGTTTTTGGTCTACATTAAGATTTACTAGCTAATGTTGTTTATTCATGAATTGTTTTTGCATTTTCTCTTTTCTGATGGCAAGATGTAAAGAAGCTATGCTTATTCTTAGCCATCAATTAAAAAAAAAAGATTCTCTCTCTCTCTCTCTCTCTCTCTCTCTCTCTCTCTCTCTCTCTCTCTCTCTCTCTCTCATCGTGTCGCCAAGCCTTTTTTTCACTATATCCTGGTAAAACATTAGTCAAAAAAGTTACTAAAACGAGCCGCGGTAGAACCTTCGTACTTCCGGAAACAGCCGAGCTAAGCTGGCGCGCGACGGGTCGTGTAATGGCTAAAAATAGAAACAGACGATTTTCCCGTTTTGAATTTTTCCGATTTTGTAATCGAAACTACTACACGTGGGCATGGCCATACTAGCTTAGTAGCCTAAAACCGAAAAGCAGGATCCCCCTTCTGAATGACCAAAATCCATGACAGCAGTCAGGAAATTTTTGACCAGCTAAATTTAACCTCTTGAGACTCCATAAAAGCGACATGGAGCAGCTTGAACATCACTTCGATCTTCTGAACAACCTACAAAGAACAGACTCTGAGCTCTGTGATTTGATTCCTACTTCAACTGCACAATTACTATTTTGTGAAGAATTTATTCCTGATTCGATATCATGGCTTCTACAAAGCGAACTACTACTACTACTACTGGTTCCTTCATGACTTGTATGAAAGGTAAGTTTTGTTCATAAAGTTTTTGCTTTTGTTCATATCGATCTTGTTCATTTCACAGCTTGAAAATAGGAAGCAAAAAAGCGTGAGAAACTGCTGTTTAACAAAATATATACTGAAGTGAGACTAAGGTCTTCCCACATTTGATTCTGTTGCATTGCTTTCGGATTTTTTTTTTTAAACATCATTTTATATCTTTCTATGGGTTTCAAATGAAGTTTAGAATCATGATGCAGAAATAGGCTTAAGACTTTTTACTTTGAATCTGCTCCTAAACATGTTTGTTTACATTTCCCCCTTTACACAATTCGGTCTGTTGCTAAGAATGGTCGGCTTATCGTGAATTTATTTTTCTTTGTATTGATTTTGTCAGTCTTTTTTTCGGGACACTACTTGAAAGTGTCAGGCAAACTTGATATCCCGATCAAGCTGTACTAATTACCCATGCTGACGAACTTGACTTGTGCTGCCAAGTTTTAATATTATAAAGCCTGTCTTCTCGGTGACTACAGGGAAGTAATAATAATATAATATAAGTAGGCCCCTAGTGCTGATTTCACCGTGCGTCATTGATAAGACACTCATAAGTGGCTTCGCGTGGCTCAAAAGTGCTGCTCAAGTGCCCGTGATTAGCAACAGGAAAAAAAGGCGTTTTATTATTGAATTACTGCCATAATTTATATTTGTGACACCTCTCTCTCTCTCTCTCTCTCTCTCTCTCTCTCTCTCTCTCTCTCTCTCCTCTACTCTCTCTCTCTCTCTGTCTCTGTCTCTGCTCTGTCTCTCTCTCTCCCTCTCTCCATCTCTCTCTCTCTCTCCTCTCTCTCTCTCTCTCTCTCTCTCTCTGGTTGGTCTGTTAGTTTTCTTGTTTGCCCACAGGGCTGAGTGTAAAAAAGCAATGCTTATCTCATTACCCTGTATAAATAAAAATTCGTTTCGTCTCGTTTCGTTTCGTTTCGTCTCTCTCTCTCTCTCTCTCTCTCTCTCTCTCTCTCTCTCTCTCTCTCTCTCTCTCTTCTCTCTCTCTCTCTCTCTCGTCTGACGATGATTTGTTGTCATTGTTGTTTTTTCCTTTTGTAACCCCCTCCCCTCTGACATGGGCAGAAGGCCTGGATCAGTAAACTTTGAATTGTGAATTGAGAATATCTCTCTCTCTCTCTCTCTCTCTCTCTCTCTCTCTCTCTCTCTCTCTCTCTCTCTCTCTCTCTCTCTCTCTCTCTCTCTCTCTCTCTCTCTCTCTCTCTCTCTCTCTTAGCTACTCAGGACAGAGAGACAGACATAGAGAGAGAGAAAGAGTGGTGGGTGGTGGTGGAGCTAAGAGTATTTTTTTTTTTTTTTTTTTTATTATTTTTTTTTTTTCTTTTTGTTTTTGATTTTCTATGAGTTTGAGAGAGAGAGATGATGTGTGTGAGAAAGAGACAGACAGACAGAGACAGAGAGAGCTCCATAAGTTATTGATCATTCTTACAAACAAACATGCTAAAATTCTAAAAACAAAACCCTCTCTTCCACAGGTTTCGTCGGTACCTTCATCGCGCCCGCTATCTTCGTCCTCCTCCTGCTGGTGAGCACGAGCCACGGAAGCCCAGTGCCCACCACCACCACACCTCCCACCACGACCACCGAAACATTGTCCCCATTGATGCAACTGTTGCGAGAACCCTGCAGCGCTGGGTCCCAAACCACGGCCAACCGAAGCACGATTTTGAGCAACTTGAAAATCGCTATGGAAGATGTCAGAGCCTCGGCTACCAACTGGAAAAACTTGATGAAGGTGAGTCTTCATTTTTTGGTTGTTAAACTGCTAAAAGTTTCCAATCTATAAGCATCCCGCCACACCAGGCTGGGCTAATTTTGTTTATAGGGGAAGAACCCTTGACCAGGGTACATCCTCATTTTCTCTGTCCCAACGGATTTTGATGACAGCTGGCGTTGGGGAAGGTCCCCAAAGGCTAACCCATTCCAGAGCCAGTGCAAATGTCCATAGTTTGAGAGTCATAGTCTTCCACAAAAGACTAAGCTGTACCATATGGCCCCTGCTGCAGGCTAACAGTAGTAGTAGTAGTAGTAGTAGTAGTAGTAGTAGTAGTAGTAGTAGTAGTAGTAGTAGTAGCAGCAGCAGTCGTAGTAGTAGCAGTAATAACGTCACTAGGCAACACGTTGTAACAGAAGTAGTCTAGTCGGAGATTATTTTGTTTCTGTGCTCGTTTGAATTATTGTAATACAACTACGGCAATGAAGAGAAACACAACAAAGTTATTGACGTTCATACTTGTTTGTATGTATTTCATGGCTAAGCTATATGCAGCAAATTATATTTTTGCTCTCGCAGGCTGAGCCCAACCCCAGACTGAACAGCGGCGAAGTGGATTTCTTGGAGACAAGCACTCACATACACATGGCCAACTTCCCGCATGATGTCTCCGATATCACCACTGGAACAAATGTAAGTGCTCTCTCTCTCTCTCTCTCTCTCTCTCTCTCTCTCTCTCTCTCTCTCTCTCTCTCTCTCTCTCTCTCTCTCTCTCTCTCTCTGTGTTGGCCCACCTAGAATCTATGTCACGCAAATAGTCATCATAAATTCAACGATGTTCATGAAAAATAGACAAACAATAGTCTGGATGATGAGCATTCTGCTGAAGCCGAAGACATCTTTAATGTGTGGTCATTGTCTTTGAAGTTTCGGGGTTTGCTTCTCCGTGCCTTTATTTATTCATGCAGGACTAGGCAGGGGTGCCATAGGTAACTTTGGGGAAGGGGTGTATCCCTTTAATGGAGAATCATGCGCCTTTGTTTATTTTCACAAATTGTACGTGCCATTCTAATGTTCATCTCTCTCCGTCTCTCCCTCATCCAGGATAGCACAATCGTGAAGGCAGCCTACCTGGCCGTGTCCAAGATGTACATCTTCGTCAACAAGTCCAGAGACAACGCCAGGTCGCCGTGCGACACCCGTGCTGACGCCATCGCCATCTGGATCCAAATGGACACCCTGAAAGACCAGCTCAAGCTCGGCCTGTGCCAAGCGGACAAGTACCTGACTGTGAGCGCACTCCCCATGGAGGACGAGCAAATTCCCGGGGAGGACATTCTGGCGGCAACTCAGCCTAACATGATGGCTATGCGGGACAATAACTGCAGCAACATGGCGGCCGTCTCCAGAGTTCAAGCCGATTACGTGATCGCGCGAGACATCGTGACCGTGATGGGGAGTATGGCGGACAAGTTTCAGGAGATGTATAACAACGCAATCGCCACCAATTCTTCAAACTAACTTTTGAACTTTCAGCGGGAAATGAGTTGAGTGTGTGCACAGGCGACAAAGAATGTTGGATTGGATGAATGGATTCGAGTCGTGGCGAGAATGTTCACAGAAATGTTGGCTCGGGTGTATGAATTGTGATGCTAAAGACAATGAGAGAAAGAGTGGATTGAAAGGGGATGAACATGTTTGGGTATCGATTTAATCAAATTCTGGCAGGTTTGTCTCAGTGGTTATGTGGTCACAGCTTATTTTCTGGACTTTTGATCTGTCCCTTGACCATTGCTGTGGTTCCTTCATAAGGAGGACAGCTCTTGGTGTTACGGACAGTTTGTCAAATTCGCATGACTCGGCACATGAGTTGTAAGTTTAATATGTTTAGTTTTTGATATATATGATTGGCTGTGTTTTTACTTTTAAATCAAATGTTTTAATTCAAACAATATTCTAAATCAAATATGTTAAAATCAATTCCTATTTTTTGTTATTGTGTTAATGTCTACTGATAGAAGGTCAGAATCTTTATTAGTAAATCTCGCACAAGACATATTTTTAAGGAATTGTCTACCTTATTTTTGCAAGCTTTTCTATAGGTCTCTAGCAATTTGTAACAGAGCCTCCTTTACTGAAGAGTTTGTCATAATTTATGGTGCTACATCACTTAATTTTTTGTTCAGTTTTTATGTAATTTCATCTCTTACTTTACTTGATAAAAAAAACCCGTGTACTTTTCACTTTAAAAAAAAAAAAATAATTTTTTTTTGCTATGGTAGTTACTAACAATTTTAACCACTTGATTACCGTTAACGCTTGCTGTTCTATTTTAACTTCGCTTGAAGAAGGGTTTTTTTTCTATAAACTATGTAATTATTGTGGACGACGAATAATTGTTTGAATATTAATAATTTTGCTAATAATTGACATTCGATTTCTATTGAACATAAAGGAGAGTTTGTTGGCTTTTGTCCTCTCTCCAAATTGCGTCTATTTATTGTGAAACAGGGCTATAGTTTGAATTATGTTTAATTTGTTAATTAATTTATTTATTTTAGTTTGTCGGGTTCATGCCTTTGGTTCTTTATATCTCCTATGGTGGTGTAAAGATTTGTTGGATTATGCTAATCCATTAATCCATATCAGCTTATATTTGTATCGGTTATCCTTATCATGTGTAAGTAGCACAATTAAATGTTCATTCATAAATTGTCATTTCATTTTGATTCTCTTCAGTCGAAATCCATGAATAGCATTAGCAAAAGACTCATTGTGTCATTTTTCGTGTGTGTAAATATCTTCATAATTTCATTTCATACTTTAAACAATTTCGAGCGTGGACCTTTTGCGTTTTTCGCTGGATAATTTATAATAATACGTGTATATGCTTATTGATTTAGTGAATGGCATATATATGGTTGGTAACTGATCATTGAGTGTATTGTAAATTTAATTATCCATTTGTTTGCAAGAATGTTATTGTATTTCCAAACAACACTGAAGTGCCATAAAACCATTTTTTTTATTATTGCATTAACATGAATGAACAAATTTTTGTTACTTGTTCGGTTCGTAAAAAAAGTGAAATGAGTTAACATTCTGTGATAGCTAACATTGCAAACTCTTAATCTAGTGTTCTTTGATGCAATTAATTGATAATACTTGTATGTATGTACGTTAACATCTTTTCATAACTGTTATTTATTGAAACCTCGTTGATTTTTGTTTAATTATATAGTGGTTGGTTTTAAATTAAAATGTCAAGATATCTACTTAATATTCGTAACATTGTCCCACATCATTACTTGTGATGCCAACGAACTATGATCATATTCGATGCACTATGTTTTAAAACTCAGGATTGTGGTCACGTCTTCCATGATCGTGTACGAATGCTCAATATACAATACAAAGTGCTTACAAATGATTATCAATCTTTTTTTTTAAATCAAAAGAGCTAAATGTGATGAACTTTCGTTAAATTATTACCCTCCAAACTCAAAATGGCTGGGATACTTTTTTCTTTCTTTTTTACACAAAACAATCTATATTCTTTATTCATTTGAGATTGTTTCCACCTTGATGCCAAAATTGGAATATCCACCGTTGGTGTAAATATTAAATGACTTAACCATCACTCAGTCTTCTTCTTCTTCTTCTTCTTCTTCTTCTTCTTCTCTCTCTCTCTCTCTCTCTCTCTCTCTCTCTCTCTCTCTCTCTCTCTCTCTCTCTCTCTGATTTTTGGCACTGAATTTGCAGTGTTCAATTGATTTGCAGCAATGCCATCATTTGAAAGAGTACTGAATCGGCCGTTGAACTACTCTTTGAATATGTCTTTGCATGCGACATACTGTAGTCCATCTGTTGTTTATCTTTTTTATTTAGAATATCTACTTGATCTTAAACATCGATTTTAAAAAAAATCCACTACTCATATTGGATACAAAAAATTGTTTTCTTACGTCTGATTGGTCAGATCCTTTTACTTTTTAAAAAGAATGTGTTTGTTGGTTGAAATCTTGTTGTGATCTGATCTTTAATTGGTCAAATTTCCTGCAGTCGTCATTTTGCCTCATCAATGCAAGCCACTCATTGGTTGAAATCGGGTTACATTTTTGTTCTACCTCGATCTGGCGAAATCTCATTGGTTTAGATTTGTTTTTTTATGGCTACACATTATCAAATGGCTGAACAGTAACATATTTCAATAAGAAATGGCGCCGTGTGTAAAATAACCCCAATTATTTATGTGAAAATGGCCCGAAAATACATATGTGAAAATGGCTTGAATATGTTGTTGGTGATTGAATCAAAGATATACAGTCTTTGATTCAATCACTATTCTTTCTAAATAAGGCATCTGAATTCAGGGCTTGACTGAACCTCAGGCTGCTGAGAAGATATCATTGATATAGAATGATGCATTCATTATTGTTTTTGTTTGCAAGACATATCTACACAATGTTTGGGCGTTTTGTGTTTATTGGATGGATTAGTATTTATTTTCTTGTAGGCAATGGCATTGACTGTTGGTCATATATGTGTTTGATAACTTGATTTATGCTGAAATTAAATGTTTAAAAAGCCACATGACAACTTAGAACCGAATAAAATCAAAGTATCTACTTCCATTTTTAATCATATTGAATGTTTAGTTTATTTGTGTGGTTTAGAAAGTATTTGTCATGCTATTTATAGCAATAGCTGAAACAGCTTATGTGATCTGCTGGTCTTTTCTCGTCATTTGCCATTGTTGAAAAAATACTACATTGAATTTGATGTCGAACAGTATTAAACTAGCACAACGATGTTTACTTACATTAGTGTTGATCTTTTTGTGTTGGCTGTACGGTGTTCACATGCAATGGTTGTATAGTTAGTTATCTTGCCTTCCCAAAATTTCATTTTTCATTTTTCATAGTAAAAACAAATTATGAAAATAACCGCAATTGCTTGTGCGGTTTATTTGACATGTCACACAATTTATTGTCCCAAATACAAGATACTGCTTAATTTTTTTTTGCTACGAGTGCACTATTTTTGTTATGCCGCATACAGGAACTGAAGCGCTGGATGCTCAATTTTGCTATTGTTGTCCGTTATTTTTATATTGGTTGTATCTAGAAGGGCCAACCTATGTGTTTTTTGTGTGCTGTATTTGGCGTTGTTATATTTCATAATATAATAGTGGTTGTGTGAATGTATGGCATGTACTTTTGCATTGATTGTTGGCTTCGAAAATAAACATATTTTTATTTTCTTAAAGAAAACGACTGTGGTTTGTTCTGAATACTCTCTCTCGGCTGGCTCTCTCTCTCTCTCTCTCTCTCTCTCTCTCTCTCTCTCTCTCTCTCTCTCTCTCTCTCTCTCTCTCTCTCTCTCTCTCTCTCTCTCTCTCTCTCTCTCTCTCTCTCTCTCTCTCTCTCTCTCTCTCTCTCTCTCTCTCTCTCTCTCCTATGTCTAGTATATCTATTTATTTGTCTTTATATCCACAGCATAAGTTAACTTTCTCTTTCTTCCTCTGTCTATCTGCCTGTGACTATCTGTCTCTCTGCTTATCTCATGTTTCCCTGGTTAAATAAAATTTCGTTTTCGTTTTCTGAAAATAACAAGGCCACGTGGCACACACACACTCACACATGCGCACGCACAGAGAGAGAGGGGCGGGAGGGAGAGAGACAGAGACACAGAGAGAACATATTAAATACACGAACAATAAGAATAAATCATAACATAAACATTTCTGGTGCCTATGCTTCTTTTCGGAATGCAGGTCTTTAAAGGGAAGCGACTCTCTGAGTGAGTTCACCTGCGCTCCCAGACTCACAAAGGATTATTCTGATACCCGTGTTTTAACACAAAAATGCCTCTCCGAAAAATCCCCAACGTGTTATCACCAGATCTGCTTCATGCTTTGTGCTCCATGGGGCACGGAGATGAAATTGGTAGGTTGTCATTTTCTTTTATTCTGCTAAAATTACAATAAAAGTTTAGGTGTGGGCGTGCTGTTTGCTAGCCGACGTGTCGTCTGCAACAGTAGACGGCCTGCTTCTGCAAAGGCTACGCCTCGCGGCTTATAAAACGTCCCATCCAACAACAAAAATCTTTAATTAGGTTGCATTTGCATGCGAAAAAACAACAATTAATGATTGCAATTTCAATCATCATAATCATAAAAGTAAAAAACATTTCACTAAAATTTTCATTTTTGTCACTGCTTAGTTAGTGACTGTAAAATGTCGATAATGCAAAAATGTCCCAGTCCAGTTTGACGCTCGGTAAATCCTCGTCAAAATGCAGATTGTACAACTTCTACGATAACTATGGACTTTGTTAAGACGTAGACAATATAAATAATGTTTAATAATCTTCCCAAATGCTTGCACTCGTGACTCTTGGCGTTGTTGTGGAATCGGTTTTGGTTTTGTTTTGGACCCCTCCCTCTCAACTCTTGTCTCGTCTCGTACAGGGACGTTTGCCTTAGGTGGCAAGGTTATTTTTTATGAGTCATAATTATTAAGAAAACCTAGATGCCGTTTTAAACAGGGTAATTTGCAGTAAGTTCGGGATTTCGTGGCTGAACTTGTCAAAATCAGGAAGCTAGTCCACTCGTTGCCACGGTCCACTCCCAGTCCGTCTGCAACTCTAGGTAAAGGTCAGGGGTGAGTAACCCGACGTTGTTACAACCTTACACCGTGTCTACCAATCATTTTTCTTCCCTACTCGGTGCTTCCCCTTTGGAATATCGGGAATATGCATTGTATTGGCCCTTTCACTGTGCGTGTTTAATTTTGACATTGATCCATATTTGACTAAAGCGTGAACAAGCTTATGGAAATAGATCTGGAATTATTGTTCAGGGCCTTTCTCTGCCCTTCCTGGATCGTTTTAACTTCGAACGTGACGCGATCTTGAAGATGATCATGCATTGCAGTGAAGAATAATGATGACGACGACGAAAATGGTGTTTTACGTCC
>CM065704.1:45461794-45479294 GCA_017654935.2 Phymorhynchus buccinoides | reverse complement strand
ATTAGCAATAATAACAGTCTACATCAGTACATGTTGTTGTTGTTGTTGTTCAGTTTGCAAACATGGACCCAAAGAGATCAGAGCTGATGGTAAGGTTTAGAATTAGCAATAATAACAGTCTACATCAGTACATGTTGTTGTTGTTGTTGTTGTTCAGTTTGCAAACATGGACCCAAAGAGATCAGAGCTGATGGTAAGGTTTAGAATTAGCAATAATAACAGTCTACATCAGTACATGTTGTTGTTGTTGTTGTTCAGTTTGCAAACATGGACCCAAAGAGATCAGAGCTGATGGTAAGGTTTAGAATTAGCAATAATAACAGTCTACATCAGTACATGTTGTTGTTGTTGTTGTTCAGTTTGCAAACATGGACCCAAAGAGATCAGAGCTGATGGTAAGGTTTAGAATTAGCAATAATAACAGTCTACATCAGTACATGTTGTTTTAGTTGTTGTTGTTGTTGTTGTTGTTGTTCAGTTTGCAAACATGGACCCAAAGAGATCAGAGCTGATGGTAAGGTTTAGAATTAGCAATAATAACAGTCTACATCAGTACATGTTGTTGTTGTTGTTGTTGTTGTTCTTCAGTTTGCAAACATGGACCCAAAGAGATCAGAGCTGATGGTAAGGTTTAGAATTAGCAATAATAACAGTCTACATCAGTACATGTTGTTGTTGTTGTTGTTCTTCAGTTTGCAAACATGGACCCAAAGAGATCAGAGCTGATGGTAAGGTTTAGAATTAGCAATAATAACAGTCTACATCAGTACATGTTGTTGTTGTTGTTGTTCAGCTTGCAAACATGGACCCAAAGAGATCAGAGCTGATGGTAAGGTTTAGAATTAGCAATAATAACAGTCTACATCAGTACATGTTGTTGTTGTTGTTGTTCAGTTTGCAAACATGGACCCAAAGAGATCAGAGCTGATGGTAAGGTTTAGAATTAGCAATAATAACAGTCTACATCAGTACATGTTGTTGTCATTCCCGGTCTGTCGTTTCCGACAATCACTGCCAGACAGCAGAGGGGGCAGATGCTATTCCGGCAGGCTGGGCCACAATTTGTTTATTGTGGAGAAGCCTTGCCCGTGGTACATCCCCACCCTCTAGGCCAAAGGGATCTGAGGATGAGAGTTGGCGTTGGGGAAGGTCCCCAAAGGCCAATCAGTTAAATCAATGAACCATTTTATTGTCCTCATTATAAATTTATAAATCAAGGACATTTGTTTTGCAGTCGATTAATTACAAAACAAAACAAAACATGCTCGCACATTTGATATATTCTAGTCACAGAGACTTATCTCTGTGAAATTTGGGCTGCTCTCCCCTGGAGAGCGCGTCGCCGCAAGTGCAGCGCCCACCCTTTTTTTTTTTTTGGGGGGGGGGGCACAGGGTGAGGAGGGGGGGGGGGGGGGCACACTTTGGAAAACCTAGCTATCAATTGGCCATGGATACCAGGCAATACCTTTTAAGACTTACTCTAAGATATGACCCAAAATAATGTCACCGACTTTTCCCTGCTTCATATCCGGACCCCTCCCTATGAAGACCCCTCCCCATGAAGACCCCTCCCTATGAAGACCCCTCCCTATGAAGACCCCCTCCCTATGAAGACCCCTCCCTATGAAGACCCCTCCCTATGAAGACCCCTCCCTATGAAGACCCCTCCCTATGAAGACCCCTCCCTATGAAGACCCCTCCCTATGAAGACCCCTCCCTATGAAGACCCCTCCCTATGAAGACCCCTCCCTATGAAGACCCCTCCCTATGAAGACCCCTCCCTATGAAGACCCCTCCCTATAAAGACCCCTCCCTGAAGACCCCTCCCCCTCCCTATGAAGACCCCTCCCTATGAAGAACCCTCCCTATGAAGACCCCTCCCTATGAAGACCCCTCCCTATGAAGACCCCTCCCTATGAAGACCCCTCCCTATGAAGACCCCTCCCTATGAAGACCCCTCCCTATGAAGACCCCTCCCTATGAAGACCCCTCCCCTGAAGACCCCTCCCTATGAAGACCCCTAAGACCCCTCCCTATGAAGACCCCTCCCTATGAAGACCCCTCCCTATGAAGACCCCTCCCTATGAAGACCCCTCCCTATGAAGACCCCTCCCTCCCTGAAGACCCCTCCCTATGAAGACCCCTCCCTATGAAGACCCCTCCCTATGAAGACCCCTCCCTATGAAGACCCCTCCCTATAAAGACCCCTCCCCATGAAGACCCCTCCCTATGAAGACCCCTCCCTATGAAGACCCCTCCCCATGAAGACCCCTCCCTATGAAGATGAAGACCCCTCCCCATGAAGACCCCTCCCTATGAAGACCCCTCCCTATGAAGACCCCTCCCCATGAAGACCCCTCCCCATGAAGACCCCTCCCTATGAAGACCCCTCCCCCCTATGAAGACCCCTCCCCTCCCTATGAAGACCCCTCCCTATGAAGACCCCTCCCTATGAAGACCCCTCCCCATGAAGACCCCTCCCTATGAAGACCCCTCCCTATGAAGACCCCTCCCTATGAAGACCCCTCCCTATGAAGACCCCTCCCTATGAAGACCCCTCCCTATGAAGACCCCTCCCTATGAAGACCCCTCCCCATGAAGACCCCTCCCCATGAAGACCCCTCCCTATGAAGACCCCTCCCTATGAAGACCCTTCCCTATGAAGACCTCTCCCTATGAAGACCTCTCCCTATGAAGACCCCTCCCCATGAAGACCCTTTCTTATGAAGACCTCCCAACTAAGAATATAGATAGGATTAACCCCACTCGAGCGTTATGCCACCTGGCGGTCAAAACAGCCAGCTAAGCCGCTCATTGCCCAGAAATGAAGTTCTCATACATTTAATACAAACTACAAATAAAAATGCCGTGACACTGAACACACCAAATAAGTTTTTGTTATCAACTAGTCCTAACCAGGAGAGAGCAACAAGTGTACAGTGACATTATTTTATTCACAAGGGACACAACAAATCTGGATATTTCGGCGAATGCACACACACCATTCCTGGCACTCTTTGACTCGAGGCTTCAACGCCACCTGAACTGGACCAACATCCCAGACCCTGGAGGAGAGCCAGCGTCAGTTGAGCTCACAGCCTCAACCCAGCACTGAAACCTGCAACAAGCGCCCCTACCCCAGTCCCTTCACCCTCATCCCCAAGTTTTTTTTTACCCCAGTAGTTAGGGATCTAATTGTTTGTCTTGTTTGTCCTTTTGGTTGGGGCCTGGGCATTGCCTTATGGAGTGTCTAGGGTCGGCTAGTTCCCAGCTTGCTGGGGGTGAACGTGAAAATTAGTAGCTGCCGGCAGCTCCCTGTACTTTTCCCCTTCCCAGCCCGGAACTAGGTCTTTATTTTGTTTGCTACTCCTGATTTTACCCTAGATATTGAAGCTGAACTTGAACCCAAGTAAAACTAATAGGGCGACGTGTGTAGCCCTTTCTTGGAAAACTGATATTGTAATGTGTGCCCTTTTCTCTCTTTCCCTTCTTTTTCTATGGTCACCCCCTAAAGTGTGTACAATTACTTCTGTATAAAGAAGTTGGTCACCACCACAGAAGAAGAAGAAGATGCACCTTTATCAACATACACACAAGAAAATAGCAAAACACTATTTCCCCTCTACAATCCAATCTGTGAATCAATCTGTGGATTGTAGAGGGGAAGTATTGTTTTTTTGCTATTTTGGCTGTTTTCTTGTGTGTATGTTGATAAAGGCGCATTCGCTGAAATATCCAGATGTTTTGTTGTGTCTCGTGTGAATAAAATAACGTCACTTTACACTTGGTGTGTGCTGGTTTGTTTGTTGTATGTTCCGGTCAGTTTTTTCCTAAACAGAGAGAGAGAGAGAGATGATAATGAATATGCAACTGATCTTACATTAAGAGTGTGTGCGTGTGTGTGTGTGTGTGTGAGAGAGAGAGAGAGAGAGAGATGATGATTATGAAATTTGTGCGACAGATCTTTACACAAAACGAAAAGTGAGGAGAGAGAGAGAGGAGTGCGCTATATAAATGATTCACTCTTATTATTATGGTATGAACTTCATGACTTGTAATCAAAGAAACTACACATACGACACACACATTGCTAGCATTTGATTGGTCTGTCACAGGAATTGGAGCCGCAGAAATCCTGAAAGCCGTCATGGAGTTGTTTCCCTTGGACCAGTACGTTGATCAGCCCGTAAGTTACCTTGGAGTACCTCCACATAAGGGGTTTTGTTTTTGTCCTTACCTGTTCCCCTTGAGGATATCGGGGGGTCTTTCGTAGAAAAATAGTTCCCCAACATTCTGGAAGTTCTGTGCTTGTAGCTTCCTCTAATCTGTCACTCTTTTCCCATTTGCTTTCTATCTACTATTTTTCTGACTTATTGGCCCATTCTCCCGTCTTTTTTCAAACAATCTTCCAAATAATTTTTCTCCTTTGAGCTCCTCCGAAACCAGAATGTGTCGGCTGTACGCAGCGGGGAGACCAGTAGAAACTGAAAACCGGACACATACGTACCTTACCCATTATGGCCATATGGCCTGGGAACGAAGAAGAAGAAAAAGAAGTCCTCACCTGTCAGTACTATGGGTTGTACTGACATATTGTCGTGGGTGGATCAGCTAGTCAAAGGAGGGGGTATTCCAATGACTCAGTTGGGAGTCCAAGTTTTCAGAAACTAATTTGAATGTAAAAGATGCATTAGAGGCCTCTGCTAGGAGAACAAGATGTGATGTCATGATGCTTATTGTTCTTTAGCTCTAAAAATCTAACATGAAACTTTGAGGTTAATGAATTCAAACCTCTGTGTGTGTGTGTGTCACTCACTGTGTGTGTGTGTCTGTGTGATGTGCATTCATGCGTTATGCGTGTGTGTTTGTACATTCTCACCGTCATATTAAAGTCGACTTGTAAAATGTAAGTAGGTATTTATTTGTATGTTTTTTCGGCAGGTAGCTGTTATGCAACGTGTTCTGTCAGACGAAGTCAAGAATCTGCCTGTACCCATCTGGGACACCTATCAGACGATCCTTAACGAGGCTGAACAGAAGCAGGTAACAATTAATTTCAGAATCATAATAATAATGGGAACAGATTTATACATCATTGTAGTTTGACACTTTTTGAAGGGGTGTCTATAGCTGACACCAGTGTGTGCATCACTTGGGGTGTCGTGCCGTGCACAACACACAGGTGTGCTTGTCACCTACACCTTTGCTCTGGCTCCTCGGTGCGGTTTTTGTAGGTGTTATTGTTGGTATATTCTAGCAGAAACTGAGCATTTCATCAAGGAAAATAATCAAATGTGTCTAAATGATCGATGTTTGAATTCATTAGAAGAACAAAGTAAGTTTTGAAAAAATACTCCTCACCACTGATGATTGCACGCAACATTCTCTGTCAAATTGGTCAGAATCAGAATTTTCTCCACCTTCTCTCTCACACACACACACATTTGGATAGATTATATTTAGCTGAGTGCTTAATTGATTTACCTGGCTAGCTGTCTGGGACAGCTGTCTAACCACAACAACAAATGAAGAAGAAAAAAAGCCTAACCACAACAACAACAAATAAAATGAAATCCAAAATTCTTCCTTTCTTCTAGAAAATCTTCCCAGCAATATAAATCGATTCTGGAATTGGAATGTGTCGTGTGAATGCAGCGAGGAGACCATGAGACTGAAAACCAGACACACAGTCATGTGGTATGCCAGTCAGTCGTTTCATGAGACTGAAAACCAAACACAGTCATGTGGTATGCCAGTCAGTCGTTTCATGAGACTGAAAACCAGACACAGTCATGTGGTATGCCAGTCAGTCGTTTCATGAGACTGAAAACCAGTGGTATGCACACACAGTGAAAACCATGTGGTATGCCAGTCAGTCGTTTCATGAGACTGAAAACCAGACACACAGTCATGTGGTATGCCAGTCAGTCGTTTCATGAGACTGAAAACCAGACACAGTCATGTGGTATGCCAGTCAGTCGTTTCATGAGACTGAAAACCAGACACAGTCATGTGGTATGCCAGTCAGTCGTTTCATGAGACTGAAAACCAGACACACAGTCATGTGGTATGCCAGTCAGTCGTTTCATGAGACTGAAAACCAGACACACAGTCATGTGGTATGCCAGTCAGTCATGTGGTATAACAGTCACTCATGTGGTATGCCAGTCAGTCATGTGGTATGCCAGTCAGTCGTTTCGGGGGAACTCGGACGACGAAGCAGACATTTTTCAGAGATTTTTGTTTTAAACCATCTATTCTCCAATTTGATTTTGTTTGCTTACTTTTCCGGTATTCTTCTTCTTCTTCTTCTTCGATTGCTCAGTTTCCTGTCAATTATGAGCGTAGATGCGTCATGCTGCCGTTATGCGCCTAACTAAAGAAATAGTTAGGCCCAGCAAGTCCGACTTCGGCTGGAGAAAACATTTTTGAAAGTGTTTAGTGAAAAAAGACAGAATGGGCCGGTTAGGCAGAAAGACAGTAGATGACAGTTAGCAGAGGGAAAAGACAGTCAAAGAGAGTGATAGATTAGAGGAAACTACAAGCACTGTACTTCCAGAAGGTGGGGGAACTATTTATACAAAAGACCCCCCGGTATCCCCACGGGGGAGGGGGGGGGGGGTGTTCCGGTGTTATTGTTGCTGTTTTTTCTTGTTTTTTTCCCAAGGTAAAGATGGAACAAGTGGAAAGATTCGCATTCTACGAGCGTGCCAAGAAAGCGTATGCCGTGGTGCACACGGGGTGAGCATACAGGGCGCAACCGATAATATGAACATTTGAGGGAAACGGGGCAATGTCCGTGTTTATGCATGTCTGATTTATACAGCAGTCTATGCTCAGCTTCTTTCATTTAACCCTTTCGCCGCCAGTCATTTTGTCAGCCAAAGAATTCCATTAAAAATCGGTCTGTAATACTGGGGATTCCTCTGTGACATGTTTAAAGTAATGTCTGTCCTTACCTCCCAAAATTAAGACAATACGGTCTTTGGATAACAGGCCCTGGTTTGATGCCTTTAAGTGACATGGGTGTTAAATCATTGTGGTGCATAAATGTGACGTTGGTGGTGAAAGGGTTAATGAAGTACTGTAATAACGGATAAATGTGGATATAGCTGCAATTTGAAGAAAAGCAAGATGAGTATTATTTGTTGTTTTCATTTCTTATGAATGAAATACCATTCTTCTTTCTTTTTTTCGTCAAATGTAAGTTGATAACGTAAATGTGGTCAACATATTTACAAACTTTGTTAACCTGGGACGGTATTCACGTTGAGATAGCATGAGACTTAGCATGATGCTAACTTAGAAGCTCTTCCAAAAGTCCTATTAAATCCTATAGGACATTGGAAGAGCTTCTAAGTTAGCATCATGCCAAGTCTCATGCTATCTCGACATGAATACCGTCCCTGTAGTTTTTAATTGACTTGCTTATTTTCTCTTTTGTTTTGTTTGCATTAATATTCAAAAGAGAAAAATAAAGTATTAATGTGTGTGTGTGCGTGTGATTTCTTCAATACGTAGTATAAGCCCAAATTTTGTGTTGTCCACCGTTTCATTGTGTCCTGAAAAGTATAACCAATCCGACGCGTTTTGTTTGATTTGAATGTGCGACAGCAAACAAAATTCCCTGCAAATCAGAATTTAGACAATAAATGGGACTCGGAGTGAGAGCAACACAGCTGTACGATCCAGAGAATGGGACAACAAAATAATAATACAAAAATATACATTGCTGGATTCCTGATTCAAGAGGTACCCTCACCCCCTGTTTACAGTTTTAAGGGGTATTTTCACCCCTAGTTTCAAAGTTTAAAGGGTCAAGATGAGAACATATGAGAAACTCTACCCTGTATACTGCATGCTCATTTATAAGACACATTTGAAAGCTTTAAGAGTCATGCTGATCAAAGGAATAGGCCTATCAAGTATGAGAAACGATTTTAACACGAGTGAGCCAATAAAAAGCAATGACAGTGTTAACGCAGGAATCATTATTTTAATGCGTCGTCTCACTCCCAACGTGATATTATAACGGGTAAATCTCAAGCATGGTTTGAGATTCTAGGGGCGATTTGAGGCTTCAAGTGCGTAAATATGTACAAATCTCTACATTTCCAGAAACCCTGCACTGATTGATTGATTGATTGTGTGTGTTTGCAGAGAAACAGCCCAATATGCCAACATCATTCTGAAGAAAGGCTGCGTGTTTGACTGAATCTGCCTGACATCCTCTCAATGCATACCTCGGATAAATCTGAGATAACTCTTGGATACAACTGTGTTTGACTGAATCTCGAATAAATCTTAGATACATCTCCTCACACTGAGGAGGAAATGTCAATGTTCAGTCGGACAATTGGACTTAATGGTGACATTTATTGTGACTGAACGCAGTAGTTAATAGGCCTGGAAATGTGCCTTCAAATGGAATTATGATAGATGTTCAGTTCTTTTGTATGTGCGTTCCTGGTTGTATGGGTGAAGGGCCAGCCACACGTCCACTAAAATCGTACGACACGATTCGATCACGTGGTCTCCAAGAACAAATGTGATTGGTGCCTCGAGATCACGTGATCGAATCGTATTGTACAGTCGTACGATTTTAGCTGTGGCTGACCCTTCAGTGTCTAGATTTCTACGTGGGTTGTGCAACTTAAGATCAAATGTATTCAAATTGCTGCGTTTGGCTGGAAAAGGATCAACTCTAGCGTATGTATTTTAATTCTTTTAGTTAGTGGTATTTTTGTGTGCTTTTTTTCTTTTTCCATTGTGGATTTTTGTCTTCAGAAGTGTGGTGCAATAGTTGATAATCATATATTAACTGTATGCAAGTCCTGGACAGAACAAATTTGGTGGGGTTTTCGTCTTCTTGTAATTTGTGTAATCTTTGTGAGTGTATGTAAATCATGTTGTCGCTTGTTTGGGACGGGTTATATTTTGGCTCCTTGTTGATCGGCAAATCATGGTTCATGAAAAAGTGTGATTTTCGTTTGTCGTTTGCATATGTAAGTGTGTGTGCCATAATATAAAAACAACAATTGTCTGAAGCTGAAATCACTAATATATGGTGTCAAATCAATCAGTCTAACCAGTCAACTTGCTTCAAATTGTGTGGGTTTTTCTTCTGTATATGTATAATAAAAAGGAAAAGAAACAACCAGATATTGATGGTGTGTGTATAAAAGTATATGTGTGAGAATTAAACGACTATACATTCACTGATATCACAGACAAATATTCAGAAATCTTTTATTTTGTTGTGTCCGTCTCAAAAAGCCAATCCAAAGAAGCAGCGCAAACAAAATGTCTACTATTCTCATGTACCGTATTTTCCGCACTACAAAGCGCACCGTTGTTTAAGCCTCACCCCCTGAATTTTATTAAAATTCTGGGGAAAAAACAACGATAAAACCGCATTCAGTGTCGAGGCCGCAAGAGACTGAAAAAGAAAAACGAACCTGAGAAGACGAGCAGACGAACTCGTGATCGAAAGCCATGGCAACTTCAACGGCCCGCGTTGCACTCTCACACAAACTACACATAACAGTACAGACCTAATCTTCGCTATAACGGACCTACTAAATACTGGATTCTGCACAACGACACAACATAACACAAAACATGACAAAGTAACGCACTGGCAGTTCATTTTCAGTCACAGTTTACACACACGAATCTTTTACCGCGCATACAACTCGGCTGACAAAATGGCGCAGCGCACACCGCATATACGAAATCACGGCAGCTGCTTTCATTTATCGGATGTTGTGAGTTGTTTGCATTCAGCGAGTGTTTCAGTGCACACACTAACGCCAATTTATCAGTTTGATAACTGAAAGGAGCTAATTTTTAACTTCTTTTTTGTAAAGTGAGACCATTAACTGAGTTCCAACTTACGGAGTGAGACCGATCACCTAGTTTCAACTTGGAA
Source organism: Phymorhynchus buccinoides (assembly GCA_017654935.2). Classification (NCBI taxonomy): domain Eukaryota; kingdom Metazoa; phylum Mollusca; class Gastropoda; order Neogastropoda; family Raphitomidae; genus Phymorhynchus; species Phymorhynchus buccinoides. The sequence continues at coordinate 45,469,363 of CM065704.1, read as the reverse complement.
GTTGACTTCGCATTTACGTGTGCACAGAGTTCGTAAAGATCGACACAATCACGACTGTTTCAGTTCAAACTTTGATCATAATTACTGCTCAGTGATGGCACATGTGCATAAAAGTGGTGAAATTTAGTGGTCAGATCGTGGTATCGCTGATTAAATTCTTCAGTTTCAGCATGAGAACGGTTCGTTTTTACCGAGATTGACAATGTCAACACGCACAGGCTGGAGTTGACGAGCAGCCTAAAATACGGAAGGGAAAATATTCACAAATTAGCCGCAATCGTTTTATCCACTGGGGTCAAAGTTGAAAAAAAAAGTAGCGGCTTATAGCCCGGAAAATATGGTAGTCCTAATCATACACCACACATACAAGTACATTGAAAAACACGTTTTAAATTTGCCATTCTGACCTAATCACAATACTGCACAAACCACACACACATAGTAAGAAGCTGAATTGTTTAGCCTAACTGACAGCAATGGCTATTTCAAAGCTGAGGTTAAGCCAACAGAAGCATCACCTGCGCGAGAACAGTACAGAACACGGTGCTATGGAAATCCTCATCAACTTTTTAATTCTCTCACACACGCACACGATAATACAGTTAATCGTCATATTCTCATGCGCTTCCAAAAATACCCAGCCACCATAATTATTTTCACATACCCATGTACGTACAATTTTTGACAGAAAGAACAAGTACTTTTTTCACCTTCATCATCAAAGAATAATAGAATTGACATAGACAGCACTGTACTACTCAAAGAGCTTTTACATTTTCATTCACACAATTCTACAATTTTGTCGGACCATCTGTTAAATTTGCTAAATGTTAGAGAGGAACTGCAGATTATTTCTGCTCGTGAATTTTTTTTTTTTTTAAACTAAAAATACATATCTAAGTCACATTATGCAAATGCTCTCTCTCACTCCCCCATCCCTCTCTCTCTCTTTTACACACAACACACACATGCACACCCAACAACCACACACAGCACACTCAACCTCTCTCTCCTTCACTCTCTCTCTCTCAGTTGTACCATCTCTCAAACTCTCACACACTCTCACTCCTCCCTCTCTCTCTCTCAGTTGTTGTACCAGTCGAGGACGAGAAAAGAGAAGGAGCAGACAACCAGGAAGAACAGGATCCACACACAACACACTCTCAACCTCCCTCTCTCCCTCTCTCTCTCAGTTGTTGTACCAGTCGAGGAAGAGAAGAGAGAAGGAGCAGACAACCAGGAAGAACAGGATCCACACACGAAACTCCGCCTTTTTCTTGATCGCCTGAAACAAAACCACACACACACAAAATGTTAATGCTGCAAACGCATCTGTCTTCCAGTGAGCTTGAAAGAAAAGTGAGCTCCCTGCTTAAACCGGAAGTGGGCATGTATGGGAGTTGGGGTGATAAGACACACACTAAATTTCTGTCTTCCAAGCTGATCTTGCACAAATATGCACTTGTAGTGGAATGGTAAGGATGATAGAATAGATTACCCTATTTTAAGACTATTAGGCCGTGTACACACATAAGCGGATATTCCGTGCGCAATCCATAAATAAGTGAAACAAAGAAGGGAAAAGATTTGCGCACGTGTCCGAATTTCCCCATATATATGCGTAAACTTTTATCCTTCTTTCTTCCACTTATTTAGGGTTTTCCGTACGGAACTTACGCGTCTAATGTGAACCCGGCCTAAGGCGATACTTTTTTCCTCATGACTGAGACCCCTGTCGGGGTTTCTGAAAACGTACAGATTTCTCAAATCACCCCCTAGAATCTCAAACCATGCGTGATATTTACCCTTTCAAATCTCAAGTAGGGGGTGAGATGGCATTAAAATGATGATTTGTGCGTTAACACACAGTCGTAACTTTTCAGTAAGCTAATGACGTTGCTCCTATTTCAATGGTCTACTAGGCCTATCGAGGCTCACTGCCACAAGCTGGAGTCGCCAGACTACATCTACTGAAAACTCTACAAGATCGCGCAGAAATCCCTGGCTCTTAAAACTTAGCTACAGTCTGGCAAGTGTGCAAGAAAACTTAAAAACAAAGAAAGAACAGGTTGTTCCCCAAACAGAAAAGAACCCAGTGATGAGCGACGTGTGTGTGTGCGTGTTGTGTGTAAGCTTACATGCATGTGCATGTCTGTGTGCGTGTTGTGTGTAAGCTTACATGCATGTGCATGTCTGTGTGCGTGTTGTGTGTAAGCTTACATGCATGTGCATGTCTGTGTGCGTGTTGTGTGTAAGCTTACATGCATGTGCATGTCTGTGTGCGTGTTGTGTGTAAGCTTACATGCATGTGCATGTCTGTGTGCGTGTTGTGTGTAAGCTTACATGCATGTGCATGTCTGTGTGTGCGCGCACAGGATTGGGGGTAGATTTTCTCATATTTTTCGTCTTGACCTTTTTAAATTTGAAATTGCGGGGTGAAAATACCCCTTAAAACTGTAAACAGGCGGTGAACGTACCCCTTAAAACTGTAAACAGGCGGTGAACGCACCCCTCGAAAGAGGTGAACATCAGAAACCCCGCCTGCGTCTCATAATACGACCAATAATATAAATAATGTATTTTACGGACTACAAGGCGCACCTGATTATAAGGTGCACCCCCCCCCCCCCCCCCCCCCAAATTTAACACAAAATTCAGATTTTGTTTCTCTATATTTTCTTACTATATTATCAGTCACATTATACGGCGCAGGGGTCTCAGTCTGGGACAAAAAGTATCGCCTTATAGTCCGTAAAATACGGTAAGTGTGACGGCAACATCAACATTTTCTGTGAAATTTTGGGGTGCGCTTAGATTAGTTAAAGTCTGTAAAATGTGTGTGTGTGTGCTATGTGTGTGTGTGTTGTTGACGGTTAATGTTGTTGTCCTCTGCCTGATCTATGATCGGCAAAGGAGTATAAGCTTGTTGCCATCTGTTTGTTTCTTTCTTTGTTTTTGTGTGTCTCTCTGTCCCAAAAGTTTCTCGCAAACCGCTTGGATGGAATCCCTTGAAATTTTGTGAGTCCATGTAATGCAAAGAGTAGAAGACGTCGAAGCATACAAGATGCCCCAAGGGGTGCTGCTGAGCGGCAGGCATGGCATCCTCATATTTCGTTGAAGCACTGCAAGGAATCGCTTCAAATTTTGTATGGTGGTGTATAACCCAGAGGACGATAAGAGGCCAGGGACTAAGATGTGGAGGGGAGGAGAGGTGTGGGGGGAAGGAGACGTGTGGGGGAGGAGAGGTGTGGGGGGAGGAGAGGTGTGGGGGAGGGGGAGGTAAAGGGGTGTAACTGGCTAAGGACATGTCTGCCGCTCGACGATAAACTTGTTAATGCCGATTTGGGCCCATGATTAGGTTAGGTACATTATAGTCACAGAGGCGTCTCTGTGAAATTCGGGTTGCTCCCACCTGGAGAGCGCGTCGCAGCCAGAGGCGCGCCTCCCAACTTTTTTTCTTTTTTTTTGCATGCGATTTTTTGGTGTGACTGATGACCAAATTACAACTTTTTCGTTGCCACTGGGTTTAACGTGTGCTAAGTGCATGGGCACACGGGACCTCGGTTTATCATCTCATTCGAAAGACTCCACGTTCAGACCATAAGGCCTAGTGCAGAGTGAGAGAAAAAATCCCCTGTAGGTTCGAACTCGGGTTTATTTGATACAAAGCGAACACGCTACCACTGTGCCACTCTGTCATCGTTACTGCAAATGACAAACAAACGTACCTCTCTGATTTCTTCGTTGGCGTCCTTGACGTTGACAGTGGTGCCCACCACGGTGCTGGATATCATGTCGATCTGCTTGTCCTGTCATGACATGACACGATAATATGACATGTGCCATGACATGATATGACATAATCAAACGACTTACTCCGCATGTCACAAACCAACCATTCTGTGCATGAGAAAACCAAATCAAACAGCAAGATTTCTTTTAACAAAAAGCAAAAAAAAAAAAAAAAAAACCTTGGAAAACAACTTTCTGGGCAAGACACATTTAGCTCTGTACTTATGTACATTCATAAAAAAACACAATTTAAACTAAACATTTTAAGGGATTTGTGTTAAATCTCTTTTTTTTGTTTATGAAAACTAGTTCTTTAAAAAAAAATTAAACTCATTTACTGAAATATGGCATTATATACCATTTTCTTAACCTAATGAGGCTTAATACTAAAAATTATCTTCCCCTGTCTCGTGCACTGAGATGCGAACGCCACCTACTTAAGATTATCGCCCTTGCCTGTCAGGAACTAGTAGAATACAGTCACAGAACATTATCTGCCCCTGACTCATCACTAGGTGGCATAGGCAGTTCAGGCCTAAAATTATCGCCCTTTCGTGTCGGCAAGAAGTAGCATAAAGCCCCATTGAAGTATCCTGAATAGAACCACACACACACACCAGACCTGGTTACCCCATACACAAGTCTGGAGTAGTCTGGGTAGCTGAAATGAGTAGTTTGGGTGCCAAGTGTGTAGTTTCATTCATTAAACCATCAAATAATGTTCACTGAAAATGAGTAGTAATCAAGAATTAAAGAGCATTATTTTCAGGTTTGAAGAGTAGTAGAGGTCCAAATGGAGTAGAAAACTACTCGAAAAGAGTAGAGTAAACAGGTCTCACACACACACACACACACAAGTCTGGAGTAGTCTGGGTAGCTGAAATGAGTAGTTTGGGTGCACCAATGTGTAGTTTTATTCATTAAACCATCAAATAATGTTCACTGAAAATGAGTAGTAATCAAGAATTAAAGAGCATTATTTTCAGGTTTGAAGAGTAGTAGAGGTCCAAATGGAGTAGAATACTACTCGAAAAGAGTAGAGTAAACAGGTCTCACACACACACACACACACACGGAGAGAAGGAGAGAGACAGACAGAAGAGACAGAACTGAGACTACAAGGCACCAACCTGTTCTAAAACTTTCTCCGTGAAGATTTCTTGCAACTTGGCTATCTCAACCACCTTGCCCTCAATTTGCCTGAAAAACAATGTGCACGTGTAGAGTAGAGTTGCACAGTGGTAGCGCGTTCACTTCGTGTCAAGTAAACCCGAGTTCGAACCTGGGTACAGGGGATGTTTCCTCTCACTTTGCACTAGGCCTTGCGGTCTGAACGTGGAGTCTTTCGGATGAGACGATAAACCGAGGTCCCATGTGCCCATGTACTTAGCACATGCTAAACCCAGTGGCAACGAAAAGTTGTCATTTGGTCAAAATTTACCCCTCTCCCTTCCTTCCTCATCAGTCACACAAAAATCGCATGCAAATTTTTTTAATTTTTAAATTGGGTGTGAAAATTGGCCTCTGGCTGTGACACGCTCTCCAGGTGGGAGCAACCCGAATTTCACAGAGACGCCTCTGTGACAATAATGTACCTAACCTAACCTAACCTAACGTGTTCATACACAGTGACCGGTAACAATGTAAACACACAAATGCATACAAACACACAAACTATAAACAGCACACGCAGACAAGTGCACAGAAGCGATTTGTCAACAAGTTCCCCCCGTGGGGATACCGGGGGGGGGTCTTCCGTACAAATAGTTCCCCCACCTTCTGTGCTTGTAACTTCCTCTAATCTGTCTCTCTCTTTGACTCAGCCTTATTCCTTGCTTTGTGTCATCTACTATCTTTCTGACTTTTGGCCCATTCTCCTGCCTTTTTCCCAAAAAAATCTTCCATATAGTGTTTTCCTTTGAGCTCCTCCGAAATCGGAATGTGTCGGCTGAATGCAGCGAGGACACCAGTGAAAACTGGAAAACGGACACATACGTACCCATTGTGGCCTTATGGCCCGGGAACGCAGAAGAAGTCAACAAGTGTATTGGGCTTCAGTAATTCAACAATTCCATTTGGTTTTTTAAACAAGAATAATGTACCCTCCCTCTTCTACAAAAAAAAAGGGTGATCAAAATTAGTCCCAATTCCACATACTGGATCCATTTCTGCTTTCTGCATTCACATGTCATGAAATTAAATCTGCAACATACCAATACTTAGACGGGAGCAGATACAATGGTTATGAAAGAAAGAAAAAATGGTTGAACTTATGGCTATAAATTAGGTTTTAACTTTTAAAAAAGTACCTGTCTAGCTATGCTTCAATATTTTTTTTATTATCTCCCTTTGTTTTTAACTTCTGGACCTTTTTTTCCCCGCTGTCAACCAAAGAAAATATAAGAACTGGGATCCCTGATATACTATAATCAAATAAAAATTAAAAAATACACATCAAAGTTGGGATCTGTGAAGCACTGAAAACAAACAAAACAATCCACCAAGTCAAACACACGACGTTCAATGCTGCACATAGAGTACTTCCAAATATGGAAAAGACGTCCAAATATGGAAGATGACATCAGTCACTTGAAAATGTGGGGTTTTAGCAAAATTTGTAACGCTTGACCTTTCAAACTGAGACTAAACTGACCCTAACCCTATCCCTAACCCGAACCTTAAACGCACAAGAAATAAAACTTTACTAATTCTGTAACTGAAAAATCTGAGCGTAAGGACTCTATATGCAGTTTTGAACGGCTTGTAAGGCAAACCAAAAAGCCTAAATGTCACAAAGAGTGATTTCTTCACAGCCTACCAACCTTGCAAAGAATTAAGCCAACTTTCTCACTTCCCACCTGAAAGGTGGAAGGTTGGAAGTGTTAAGCATAGTAACAGTAGGCAGTGAATCAGTTCACAATGATCCCCACCTGTAGTGTAGGTGAAAGGGTGGGAGTAAAAAAAAACCGGCTTCAGTCAGCTGCGGAGTGATCTCTCTTTGTATGTTCAGGCTTTGTGGTCAAAGTGTCTGACTCAACTGACCTGACGTCTTCTGCCATGCTGTTCATCTCGTCATACAGCGCCTTGTTCTCCTCCTCAAACTGCACACACCAGGCATCAGAATAGTCTAAAGTCCAATCCTCTGAAAACCGCGGTAAAGGGGACATCAAGGCCCTAGACTGAAGAGGGACAAAGCTGAGATTCCCAACACCACCAAAAAGGTTTGATTAAGTGAGAAATCACTTTAAAATGCTATTCAAAAGAAAAAATATAACTGAATAAAAAGGCAAAACCTCTGTCAGAAATTCTTAATCCACTGAAATTTGCAAATCCTCTGACAATTCTGATGCCTAACACACATCATGTCACAGTAGATGAGAGACAGACACACACAGAGACACAGAAAGGGAGAGAGATATTAGCAGAGAAAAAGACAGACAGAAGACGGAGTGAGAAAGGTTCGAACTCGGGTTTACTTGATACAAAGCGAATGCGCTACCACTGTGCCACTCTGTCATCGTTAATGCAAATGACAAACAAACGTACCTCTCTGATTTCACCAGCTCTCCCAGTCACATCATGATCTGAGCCTCTTCGGGAGATACTACGATTGGCAAATATCTACCACACCAGCTCTTCCAGTCACACCATGATCTGAGCCTCTTCGGGATATACTACGATTGGCAAATATCTACCACACCAGCTCTCCCAGTCACACCATGATCTGAGCCTCTTCGGGAGATACTACGATTGACAAATATCTACCACACCAGCTCT
>CM065704.1:45449294-45461294 GCA_017654935.2 Phymorhynchus buccinoides | reverse complement strand
TATCTAAAGTCTTCCCTAGAGACTTAGCCTTTTAACCCATTACCTCGTCACACAGGAACATGCCTGAACGACCGAAGAAGAATAAGAACGAAGAAGAAGAAGAACTACAACTCTCTCTCTATAGCCTGAGTCGGAAAAAAAGTGATGTTAGCAGGGGGGGGGATAGGGGGGGGGGGGGGGGGGGGGGGGGTGCGCGCGTGCGCGTGCGGCGGTAATGTTTAAATCATATAGTAAAAAGCCAAGTGTCCCGAAGAAGTACTACTCTGGCTCTCTCTCTCTCTCTCTCTCTCTCTCTCTCTCTCTCTCTCTCTCTCTCTCTGCGTGCACGAGGTCAAAGTGAAAATGATTATGAAACACTCTTTCTGCGATAGGTCAAGATGTGCTCCCCCCCCCCCCCCCTACATTTCAGGGGGGGGGGGGGGGGGGCACGCGCGCGCGTGTGTGTGTGTGTGGTAGGCCCTAACTGTTGCAGGTATTCACGTTTGCTACGCAGGGGCGGATCTGGGAAGGGGGGGGGGGGGAGTCTGTGTGGCCATGTGCTACGCTTACTGTACGTCTGGTTGCATGCATGTACACAAAAATGATGTACATGACGGTTGTGTTTTTGTCAACACGCCAGTTCTCAGCGGGGGATTCCAGGACCAGGAGGAAGGAGGGGACGGGGTGTGGGGGCTCCGGACCTGAAGTCTTAACTAAAGACGTAAACAAACCTCTTCAACGAGGTTTTTTTCAATTACGCGCGTCGCACAAGCATGTATTCAGCGAGCTAATCTTGAAGCCGGACTCTCGCGGAGCTCGATCAACATTCCTCCCTTTTCATCCTCTTGACAACAAAGACGAACAACCCCTTAGGCGGCTCTTGCACAAATTGATGCAAGTATTGGAAGGTGTCGTGGATAATCTAAATATTATGATAATGATATGCATGTGACGTATTTGAAATGGGGGACAGTTCTACACTTGTGATTTAATGTTATAATTTTGTTATTTGTTTGCTTTAGTTAGCCTAATGAGCCAAACTTGTAACAATTCATTAGGAAATCCGCAAAACGTTTTCCCACACACGTTTCTCTCTCCCCCTGTCTCTTTCTCTCTCTCTCTCTCTCTCTCTCTCTCTCTCTCTCTCCCTCTCTCTCTCTCTCTCTCTCTCTCTCTCTCTCTCTCTCTCTCTCTCTCTCTCTCTCTCTCTCTCTCTCTCTTTCTCTCTCTCTCTCTCTCTCTCTCTCTCTCTCTCTCTCTCTCTCTCTCTCTCTCTCTCTCTCTCTCTCTAGCTTTCTCTCCGTCTCTTTCTCTCTCTCTCTCTCTCTCTCTCCGTCTCTCTCTCTCTCTCTCTCTCTCTCTCTCTCTCTCTCTCTCTCTCTCTCTCTCTCTCTCTCTCTCTCAGCTCAGAGATAGTTATATAAATTAGATTAATGTATTGTTACAATGTTCATGCCCCCCCCCCCCTCCATCCCCCTGCCTTTATATGTAGCCCAAGGCCTTTTGAATAAGTCATTCGCATTCTCTCTGTCTCTGTCTGTCTGTCTGTCTCTCTCTCTCTCTCTCTCTCTCTCTCTCTCTCTCTCTCTCTCTCTCTCTCTCTCTCTCTCTCTCTCTCTCTCTCTCTCTCACTTAAAATTGTGTGCCTCTATGTCAAATGGCATTTTTTCATTCATTCATTCTCTCTCTCTCTCTCTCTCTCTCTCTCTCTCTCTCTCTCTCTCTCTCTCTCTCTCTCTCTCTCTCTCTCTCTCTCTCTCTCTCTCTCAAAGAGGCCTAATCAATAAATAAAAAAATAATTTAAACTTCAGACTGTGCGCGCGTGTGTGTGTGTGTGCGTGCTTGCATGCGCGCGCGCGCGCGTGTGTGTGTGTATGTGTGTGTGTGTGTGTGTGTGTGTGTGTGTGTGTGGTCCTTGCATAGACTTAATATTGTCATTAGACACTGGTTACGTAGCAATGCGTTCTCGTCTCTATGTGTCCCCATCTCTATGTTTGTCCGTACCTGTGTCCCCGTCTCTATGTGTCCCTGTCTATGTGTCCCCACCTCTATATTTGCCCGTTTATATGTGTCCCCATCTCTATATTTGCCCGTATATGTGTCCCCGTCTCTATGTTTCCATCTCTATGTGTCCCCATCTCTATATCTGCCCGTTTCTATGTGTCCCCATCTCTATTCCTCCCTGTCTGAGTCCCATCTCTATATCTCCCCGTCTCTATGTGTCCCCATCTCTATATGTCCTCATCTTTATGTGTCCCCATCTCTATTTTCTCCCGTTTCTATGTGTCCCCATTTCTATATGTCTTCGTCTCTATGTGTCCCATCTCTATTTCTCCCCGTCTCTATGTGTTCCATCTCTATATGTCTTCGCCTTTACTTGTCCCCATCTCTATATCTCCCCGTCTCGGTGTCCCCATCTCTATGTGTTCCTGTCTCTAAATGTCCCCATCCCTATATCTCGCCGTCTCTATGTGTCCCCATCTCTAGATCTCACCGTCTCCATCTGTCACGGTCTCTAAATGTCCCCGTCTCTATGTGTCCCCATCTCTAGATCTCACCGTCTCCATCTGTCACGGTCTCTAAATGTCCCCGTCTCTATGTGTCCCCATCTCTAAATGTCCCCGTCTCTATGTCTTCCGTTCATATGTGTCCCCGTTACTATGTGTAGGCCCTACCCATCTCTGTGTGTCCCCGTTACTATGTGTAGGCCCTACCCATCTCTGTGTGTCCCCGTTACTATGTGTAGGCCCTACCCATCTCTGTGTGTCCCCGTTCCTATGTGTAGGCCCTACCCATCTCTGTGTGTCCCCGTTACTATGTGTAGGCCCTACCCATCTCGGTGTGTCCCCATTACTATGTGTAGGCCCTACCCATCTCTGTGTGTCCCCGTTACTATGTGTAGGCCCTACCCATCTCTGTGTGTCCCCGTTACTATGTGTAGGCCCTACCCATCTCTGTGTGTCCCCGTTACTATGTGTAGGCCCTACCCATCTCGGTGTGTCCCCATTACTATGTGTAGGCCCTACCCATCTCTGTGTGTCCCCGTTACTATGTGTAGGCCCTACCCATCTCTGTGTGTCCCCGTTACTATGTGTAGGCCCTACCCATCTCTGTGTGTCCCCGTTACTATGTGTAGGCCCTACCCATCTCTGTGTGTCCCCATTACTATGTGTAGGCCCTACCCATCTCTGTGTGTCCCCGTTACTATGTGTAGGCCCTACCCATCTCTGTGTGCCCCCGTTACTATGTGTCCCCATCTCTGTGTGCTCCCGTTACTATGTGTAGGCCCTACCCATCTCTGTGTGTCCCCGTTACTATGTGTAGGCCCTACCCATCTCGGTGTGTCCCCGTTACTATGTGTAGGCCCTACCCATCTCTGTGTGCCCCCGTTAATATGTGTCCCCATCTCTGTGTGCTCCCGTTACTATGTGTAGGCCCTACCCATCTCGGTGTGTCCCCATTACTATGTGTAGGCCCTACCCATCTCTGTGTGTCCCCGTTACTATGTGTAGGCCCTACCCATCTCTGTGTGTCCCCGTTACTATGTGTAGGCCCTACCCATCTCTGTGTGTCCCCGTTACTATGTGTAGGCCCCCCATCTCTGTGTGTCCCCGTTACTATGTGTCCCCATATCTGTGTGTCCCCGTTACTATGTGTAGGCCCTACCCATCTCTGTGTGTCCCCGTTACTATGTGTCCCCATCTCTGTGTGTCCCCGTCTCTATGTGTCCCCATCTCTGTGTGTCCCCGTTACTATGTGTAGGCCCTACCCATCTCTGTGTGTCCCCGTTACTATGTGTCCCCATCTCTCTGTGTCCCCGTTACTATGTGTAAGCCCTACCCATCTCTGTGTGTCCCCGTTACTATGTGTAGGCCCTACCCATCTCTGTGTGTCCCCGTTACTATGTGTAGGCCCTACCCATCTCTGTGTGTCCCCGTTACTATGTGTCCCCATCTCTGTGTGTCCCCGTTACTATGTGTAGGCCCTACCCATCTCTGTGTGTCCCCGTTACTATGTGTAGGCCCTACCCATCTCTGTGTGCCCCCGTTACTATGTGTAGGCCCTACCCATCTCTGTGTGTCCCCGTTACTATGTGTAGGCCCTACCCATCTCTGTGTGTCCCCGTTACTATGCGTAGGCCCTACCCATCTCTGTGTGTCCCCGTTACTATGCGTAGGCCCTACCCATCTCTGTGTGTCCCCGTTACTATGTGTAGGCCCTACCCATATCTGTGTGCCCCCATTACTATGTGTCCCCATCTCTGTGTGTCCCCGTTACTATATGTGTCTACCCATCTCTGTGTGTCCCCGTTACTATGTGTAGGCCCTACCCATCTCTTTGTGTCCCCGTTACTATGTGTCCCCATCTCTGTGTGTCCCCGTTACTATGTGTCCCCATCTCTGTGTGTCCCCGTTACTATGTGTCCCCATCTCTGTGTGTCCCCGTTACTATGTGTAGGCCCTACCCATCTCTGTGTGTCCCCGTTACTATGTGTAGGCCCTACCCATGTCTGTGTGTCCCCGTTACTATGTGTAGGCCCTACCCATCTCTGTGTGTCCCCGTTACTATGTGTAGGCCCTACCCATCTCTGTGTGTCCCCGTTACTATGTGTAGGCCCTACCCATCTCTGTGTGTCCCCGTTACTATGTGTAGGCCCTACCCATCTCTGTGTGTCCCCGTTACTATGCGTAGGCCCTACCCATCTCTGTGTGTCCCCGTTACTATGTGTAGGCCCTACCCATCTCTCTGTGTCCCCGTTACTATGTGTAGGCCCTACCCATCTCTGTGTGCCCCCGTTACTATGTGTAGGCCCTACCCATCTCTGTGTGTCCCCGTTACTATGTGTAGGCCCTACCCATCTCTGTGTGTCCCCGTTACTATGTGTAGGCCCTACCCATCTCTGTGTGCCCCCGTTACTATGTGTAGGCCCTACCCATCTCTGTGTGTCCCCGTTACTATGTGTAGGCCCTACCCATCTCTGTGTGTCCCCGTTACTATGTGTAGGCCCTACCCATCTCTGTGTGTCCCCGTTACTATGTGTAGGCCCTACCCATCTCTGTGTGTCCCCGTTACTATGTGTAGGCCCTACCCATCTCTGTGTGTCCCCGTTCCTATGTGTAGGCCCTACCCATCTCTGTGTGTCCCCGTTACTATGAGTAGGCCCTACCCATCTCTGTGTGTCCCCGTTACTATGTGTAGGCCCTACCCATCTCTGTGTGTCCCCGTTACTATGTGTAGGCCCTACCCATCTCTGTGTGTCCCCGTTACTATGTGTAGGCCCTACCCATCTCGGTGTGTCCCCGTTACTATGTGTAGGCCCTACCCATCTCTGTGTGTCCCCGTTACTATGTGTAGGCCCTACCCATCTCGGTGTGTCCCCATTACTATGTGTAGGCCCTACCCATCTCTGTGTGTCCCCGTTACTATGTGTAGGCCCTACCCATCTCTGTGTGCCCCCGTTACTATGTGTACCCATCTCTGTGTGTCCCCGTTACTATGTGTAGGCCCTACCCATCTCTGTGTGTCCCCGTTACTATGTGTAGGCCCTACCCATCTCTGTGTGTCCCCGTTACTATGTGTAGGCCCTACCCATCTCTGTGTGTCCCCGTTACTATGTGTAGGCCCTACCCATCTCTGTGTGTCCCCGTTACTATGTGTAGGCCCTACCCATCTCTGTGTGTCCCCGTTACTATGTGTCCCCATCTCTGTGTGTCCCCGTTACTATGTGTCCCCATCTCTGTGTGTCGCCGTTACTATGTGTCCCCATCTCTGTGTGTCCCCGTTACTATGTGTCCCCATCTCTGTGTGTCCCCGTTACTATGTGTCCCCATCTCTGTGTGTCCCTTTACTATGTGTCCCCATCTCTCTGTGTCCCCGTTACTATGTGTCCCCATCTCTGTGTCCCCGTTACTATGTGTCCCCATCTCTGTGTGTCCCCGGTACTATGTGTCCCCATCTCTGTGTGTCCCTGTTACTATGTGTCCCCATCTCTGTGTGTCCCCGTTACTATGTGTCCCCATCTCTCTGTGTCCCCGTTGCCATGTGTCCCCATCTCTGTGTGTCCCCGTTGCTATGTGTCCCCATCTCTGTGTGTCCCCGTTACTATGTGTACCCATCTGTGTGTCCCCATCTCTGTGTGTCCCCGTTACTATGTGTCCCCATATCTGTGTCCCCGTTACTATGTGTCCCCATCATCTGTATTTTATTAACCTTTTTAGCTAATAACCTTTTTCGAATACTAACCCTAACCCTAACCCTAACCCTAACCCTAACCCTAACCCTAGCCCCCCCCCCCCCCCCCCCCCCCCCCCCCCCCCCCCCCTATAAGACGGGAAAAACGCAATGAACCATAACTGTGACAAATGGCGCCGTGTACTGCAATACATGGGGGGGGGGGGGAAGGGGTGTCCTATTAGATAATGGCCTAGGGTTAGGGATAGGATTAATATTCCAAAAAGGTTATTAGCTAAAAAGGTTCATAAAATACAGCTTTATGTTTGGTAAGAAAGGCAAAAACGGGAAAATGGAATTAACCGAGAAATGCAGGGGTGGGTCGGGGGGGGGGGGGGGGGGGGGGGTAAATTCAATACAAGAGGCTTATAACACAATGCAATACAGCATAATATCACGATTTCTCTCTCTTTCTCTCTCTCTCTCTCTCTCTCTCTCTCTCTCTCTCTCTCTCTCTCTCTCTCTCTCTCTCTCTCAAACACGCGCACACGCGCGCGCGCACACACACACACACACAGATGCACACACACGCGCGCGCACGCACACACAGACACATACACACACGTGCGCGCACGCACACACATAGACGCGCGAGCACACGGATACACACACACGCATCATTTTCACTGTGTACACCAGACAATGACCTTGACCCTTTGACATAGTTGGGGGGGGGGGGCTGCCATTTGTCAAGTCAATAATTCAGCGAGAGCAGACGACATAAATTCATCGCAACTTTGACTTGTACGCCAAAATTACGAAGAAAACTGATTGTTTCATCTGATTCATTTGCTAATTTGTGATCTGCACTGGTTTGTTTCCAAACTAAGGGTGACAAATTCACGTGACTGAAGCGAATTTATCGAAAGGGCGTTGGTTGCACGCAATGGCGAGTAGCATGGAAGGTAGGCCTTTAGCTAAATAAACTGGAGTGCTTAGTGTCTGTTGCGGGTGCATACTTCAGTGTCGGGGCCCCGACGCCAATATCATTATCCCATACAATAAGCCTGCTTTCTCCAAGCTGCTACAAAAGCGTAGAGATTTTGTGGTGAAGCTTCGTAGCTCTCTAGCTATATATAGACATGTTCCATATCATATGTGCCCAGCCGAGCCAAGAGGACGTAAAATCAAGCATTTCCGTGGTGAAGAGCCTATTGCCACGATTTTCTAGGGCCTAGTGTGAACTTTGAAGTTGAGGCCTATCACTCTCTCTACTCTTGGTCATAGATTGTTCATCTTACAGCAAGAGTAAGAACTGAATTGAATTGAATAACTTTTAGTTATCCAGAGGGGCAGAATGACTTCGCAAGTTCACAACTGAGTTTATTCATTTGTTTTTGAGTTACAAAGAAAATCATTGCTCGGGATGCACATAAAACAATAAAATGTTTCTTGAATAACTATATATATATATATATATGAGAAACCACACAAATTAAATGCACAGAAGCAACGCATACGCACACGCACGCACGCACGCACACGCGCGCGCACACACACGCACACACACGTGACACACACACGTGACACACACACACATGTGACACCGGCACAGACATACACACACGTCACACACACACACACACACACACACACACACACACACACACACACACACACACACACACACACACACACACACACACACACACACACAACGACATACAGTATTAATACGGCGCTGAATCTTGATATAAATCAAATCAAAGCGCACACACACGTTAGCATTCATAACGCATTCAAACAAAAAACGCAATGCAAAGTGAACACACACACACTAAGTCAGTGACACACACACACACACACACATACCCCCCCCCCCCTCACACACACACACACACACACACACACACACACCATTTTGCTATAAAAAAAAATTACAAACACTTCTGATTGAAATAAGTTATGATAAGATCACTAGATTATGACAATACTTTTAGAGCAGAAAACATAAATCAATCATGTATTAAAATCTATAGACCCTGACATTCCTAAAAGTCTCCAGACTCACACCTCCTCTGTGTCCAATACACCCCAACCCCCCAACCCCCTCCTGTCCACACACACACACACACACACACACACACACACACACACACACACACACACACACACACACACACATCTAAACCACTTGTGTCCATAAGATATAGAGGATATTTATAAGCAAAACTTATGGCTTAATTCTGAGAATTCAATAATATCATAGTAGATAACAGTGTTCAATCCCAGCAGTATTAATAATAACAATACTGCATAAAATGCAATATATCATTCAGAAAATAACACACACACACACACACACACACACACACACACACACACACACACACACTCACACACACACACACACACTCACTCACACTCACACACACACACACACACACACACACGCACACACACACAGAGAGAGAGAGAGACACACACACACACACACACACACACACACACACACACACACACACACACACACACACACACACACACACACACACACACACACACACACACACACACACACACACACACACACACACACACACACACACACACACACACACACACACACACACACACACACACACACACACACACACTCGCCCATCCAGTATGTAACTAGCCTACAATAGTCATGTGCGCTGCACACACGCAAAAAAAACAACGGTGTGTGGGACTAGCAGTAGACCTATGTGGGAGCAATGGTATGTCACCGTGTGAGTGTTTGCGCATGCGATCGGGGGGGGGGGGGGGGGGGGGTCATATTTGTTTAGTACGCACGTGTATCGTTGTTTGCATGTTTCATTTCAATGGTAGGCATATTGAATGGATTGGGTATCAGGACTCCTAATCGTCCCGCAAAACAAGTGGTCCCAGTGACTCCTTCACTTACGGCATAGAGGGTCCTAGAGGCAGGATAGAGGGTCCCAGTGCGTGAGTGGCATTGTGAATGCTAAAAATATTTGTTTCTAGTGCATCCCTGGGACACCCTGCACTATGGGGAGCCGTTTGCACAAAACCCTAAATAAGAGATATATATCAACAGTCTTAAAACCCTACATAAGAGATATCAACAGTTTCAAACCCTCACTAAGAGATATCAACAGTTTCAAACACTGACTAAGAGATATCAACAGTTTCTACTGTGAAGCATCCCCAACTGGAAGAAGAAGAAGACTACGCAGAGACAAACACAGATCGAAAGGCAGACAGAAACAGTCTCACCAGAGGATCGACGGCAATTTTCATTGGACGATATTAATAGAAGTTTCGGAAGGGGCAAAAGTGAAAGTTCATTACTTGCTTATTGGGCCAAGGTATCGTCTGCTCCAAACTGCACAAGCGAACATTTTATGACAAGCTTTTTGCAAATATTGGACGCGAAGGCTGGAAAAATGATATTGTTCTTGTTTTATTAGACATCGGCCTTTCTGTTTCAGTCGTGTGATGGTAGGTAGCGTGTTTTCTGACAATGTTCTGATGGTATTCACATTTGATAACAGACTGGGGTGGAGGGTGTCACTGGTGACAAACTATCGATATCTCTTAGTTAGTGTTTTGAGACAGTTAATATCTCTTATCTATGGTTTTGAAACTGTTGATATCTCTTATCTATAGTTTTGAAACTGTTGATATCTCTTATCTAGGGTTTTAAAACTGTTGATATCTCTTAGCAAGTGTTTTGAAACTGTTGATATCTCTTATCTAGGGTTTTGAAACTGTTGATATCTCTTATCTATTGTTTTGAAACTGTTGATATCTCTTATGTAGGGTTTTAAAACTGTTGATATCTCTTAGCAAGTGTTTTGAAACTGTTGATATCTTTTATCTAGGATTTTTGAGTAAAGTTTATCTCATATTTTTGTCTTGATCCTTTAAAATGTGAAAGTGGGGTGAAACTAAGCAGGGGGTGAGCGTACCCCTTAAAAGAAAGGACAATCAGTACAGTTCTTTAAAATACGCAAGATACCAAAATGTACCGTTCTTTAACTTAAACTTCAAAAGATCCACAAGAGACCAAAATACATTATTATATTCTGTAAAGACATAGTAGAGTGAACCAAAAGGCATTTTCTGTTCTTTAAAGACCCATAGGAGACTCAACTAGAGTCTTCAGGGTTTTTAAAGACCCACCAGACGCTAAAAAATGTTCTCTTTAATAATTGACAAGGTCAAAGTGTATTGTGTAGGCTTTCAGAAACGAAACCTCATTTTCACCATACAAGTTGCTATTTTCCCCCTCTGTTCCCATGGCAGCATCGTGATAAGAATGATGAGATATTGAACACCTTTCAAATCCTTGACTAGGCTCTGCAGTCATGAGTGTGGCTTAGACATTCAACACGGGGATTAGTATGTAAATTAGGCTAAACAGCCAATCGATTGGGAGTTTAGTATAATTTACATACTATTCCCCGTGTTGACTGTCTATCGTACTCATGACTGCAGAACCTGAACAAACACAAACATGGACATTATAGAGTAAGCAAGTTCGGGTTGGAGTAGTTGCCAGAAGAAGGCATAGTTTGCCTTTCAATGAAAGTTTCATACATACTATGACATTATTTATTTTATGCGAAGAGTCACCCTTTGGGGGAAAAATCATATTATTGCTATCGTATACGTTGCCATGGGGAAAAGAGCGAAACATAACAACGCTTATTGTGACCATTAACACGTGAGGTGTATCTGTGTAAAGGGCCTGCTACACTACATACGATTCGCCGTCAATGCGATGCGATTGTGACGATACGAGTCGTGATTCACACGAAATACTTCCGTCTAATAATAATTCTACTTTCGCTCTATATACTCAAGTAGACCCAGGCCATGAATTCCACGTGAATCGTGACTCACGTCATCACAATCGCATCGCATTGACAGCGAATCGTAGGCAGTGTAGCAGGTCCTTTACCGTGCTAGTGTTCTTTGTTGTTCTCCAAGCAGCTGACGAGACAAGCTACAAGCGGTTGGCCAACGATGTCTATGTGTACGGCAATGTGTCACTGGCCCTGGCCCTGGCCAAAGAGACGCACCTGGTCTCCTGTCTGTGTGCCGCTCAGAGCCCTTTGACCTCGGCACAAATGGCTGAAAAACTCCAACTCAAAGAACGGTGAGTATCTGGCTTTGTGTGTGTGTGTGTGTGTGTGTGTGTGTGGTCAGTTTTGTTGTAGTACGGTTGAATCCGCTTATCGGGAGGTTGGTTTTTTCTTAGCATTTATTTTGCTTGGGAACGTTCCGATTAGCCCTTTCCCACTTGGCCCTTTCCCATTTCGTCCTTTGTGTAGCACAGCAACGCTGGAAGTCGCACACACGCGCGCGCGTGCACACACACACACACAGTCACACGCACGCACGCATGCACGCACACACACGTATAGATATGTACAGATGCCTCACCCATGCACCCAAGGACAAGAGGTTATGAACTTGAGTGAAAGCAGGGGGCGAAACGGGACTTAAGAGAGCTCTCGTGAGGAGGCATGCCACATATATCAAAGAAAGGGTCAAATGGGAAAGGGTCAATGGAGACCTACCCACTTTTGCTTGATGTAATCCTTCTTTTCTCTTTTACATCCCAATGGGATGGATGTAAGGTCCATTAATAATGACGGGTAGGTCCCGTTTGGCCCTTTCCCCTCTCGCCCTTTCTTTGATCTCTGCCGCATGCCTCCTCGCGTGAGCTCTCTTAGGCGAGGAGTGCCACTTCGCCCTTTCTTTGATTTCGCCACATGCCTCCTCACGTGAGCTCTCTTAGGCGAGGAGTGCCACTTCGCCCTTTCTTTGATCTTT
>CM065704.1:45351794-45444294 GCA_017654935.2 Phymorhynchus buccinoides | reverse complement strand
ACATGATGCTCTATCCAGTAGAAGACAATAATGGAGCTGTACAAAACATGATGCTCTATCCTGTAGAAGACAATAATGGAGCTGTGCAAAACATGATGCTCTATCCTGTAGAAGACAATAATGGAGCTGTACAAAACATGATGTTCTATAGTAGAAGACAAATAATGGAGCTGTACAAAACATGATGTTCTATCCAGTAGAAGACAATAATGGAGCTGTACAAAACATGATGTTCTATAGTAGAAGACAATAATGGAGCTGTACAAAACATGATGTTCTATCCAGTAGAAGACAATAATGGAGCTGTACAAAACATGATGTTCTATAGTAGAAGACAATAATGGAGCTGTACAAAACATGATGCTCTATCCAGTAGAAGACAATAATGGAGCTGTACAAAACATGATGTTCATCCAGTAGAAGACAATAATGGAGCTGTACAAAACATGATGCACTATCCTGTAGAAGACAATAATGGAGCTGTACAAAACATGATGCTCTATCCAGTAGAAGACAATAATGGAGCTGTACAAAACATGATGCACTATCCTGTAGAAGACAATAATGGAGCTGTACAAAACATGATGCTCTATCCAGTAGAAGACAATAATGGAGCTGTACAAAACATGGTGTTCTATCCAGTAGAAGACAATAATGGAGCTGTACAAAACATGATGCTCTATCCTGTAGAAGACAATAATGGAGCTGTACAAAACATGATGTTCTATCCAGTAGAAGACAATAATGGAGCTGTACAAAACATGATGTTCTATCCAGTAGAAGACAAATAATGGAGTTGTACAAAACATGGTGTTCTATAGTAGAAGAAAATAGATGATTGTCTAAGGTAGAAAATATTGGAGCTGTGCAATAGATGATTGTCTATAGTAGAAAATCATGGAGCTGTTCAATAGATGATTGTCTATAGTAGAAAATCATGGAGCTGTGCAATAGATGATTGTCTATATAGTAGAAAATCATGGAGCTGTTCAATAGATGATTGTCTATAGTAAAACAAATAATGGAGATGTTAGCTGTACAGTGGATGATTGTCTATAGCAGTAGAACATAATGGAGCTGTGCAATAGATGATTGTCTATAGTAGAAAATAATTTAGCTGTGCAATAGATGATTGTCTATAGTAGAATAGAAAATAATGGAGCTGTACAATAGATGATTGTCTATAGTAGAAATAATGGAGCTGTTCAATAGATGATTGTCTATAGTAGAAAATAATGGAACTGTGCAATAGATGATTGTCTATAGTAGAAAATAATGGAGCTGTAGAATAGATGATTGTCTATAGTAGAAGATACTGGATCTCTGCAATAGATGATTGTCTATAGTAGAAAATAATGGAGCTGTACAACAGATGACTGCCTATAGTAGAAAATAATGGAGTTGTACAATAGATGATTGTCTATAGTAGAAAATAATGGAGCTGTACAATAGATGATTGTCTATAGTAGAAAATAATGGAGCTGTACAATAGATGATTGTCTATAGTAGAAAATAATGGAGATGTACAATAGATGATTGTCTATAGTGTGACGAGGGAATGGGTTAAAAGGCTAAGTCTCTAGGGAAGACTTTTAGTGTGTTAAATTTTCAAGTAGAAAATTTGCCTTTAGCCCACTTCTCTAGGGTGTGGGAGGTGAGCAACTTTCCAGGCCCCTTTTCATCTAATAAATTTATATTTGTGCCCGGGTTCTGGCTCGTATGATTGAATGAAATACAAGTGGTAGTTTGCTCTAAATGGCAGATAGAGAGAAGCAGGTTTTTACATGAAAATTACAAAACTTCCACTCTCATCAGTCTGACCAAAGGGTTCAGAATTATTTGACACTTGTATTTTATTTACTCACAAAATCTGCATAAGATTATGCAGCAATAAGAATAAAGCAGCTCAATGGCGCCAAAACAAAATATGAATGAAAAACAATGAAATCCGAAAGGATTTACAAGACTTTTGTCTTTCTAGAAGGTTAGCCCCAAGCCAGAAGGGTCACTAATATTCTTAGGTGTCCTGGTTTCCAGTTATTGTTCTTTGCACTGTCTTAGGGACTTAGCTGTGTGAAGTTCTCTGTAAGGATCAGCGAGTGCTGTGATGACTTGGCCTGCTCTTCAGTTGAGAGTAGCTCCCAGTCGTTCCGGTTGCGGCGGCGCGGGATGGCACGGTTCAGGCGTGGTCTCCTCGCGGATTCTGGGTGCAGTGGCGTCTTGGCGGCGGCCCCGTCTTCTTGTTTGTGAGTCAGGGATTGAACTTCCTGACCACGATGCCCTGCTGATAATCACATCAGAAGGTGGGTGTAGATCTCTATGGCTTAGAGACAAGGGACTTCAGCCGGCAGGGAATTAGTGGATCCCAACCGGCTAGAAGGCTGCCCTTGTACAATAGCACTAATACAAATAACCTGGATTTCAGTTGTCAAAGTGAAATAACACATGACATGTGTACTAGAATCAACTGTTATGATTCAGTAACACAAGTCAGCAAACATCACTCTCAGTCCAACACTTGGAAAGGAATGTTATCAAAAGTTGCAAGGTTGCAACCCAGGGATCCCCTACTAAAAATAAACAAAGGTGCTAGTAGGACTGGAATCCGGTTCTTGTACCAAAAGAGTTAAAGTAAAAAATAAAAAACACAAATAATAAGTGCACATAATTAGAACAGCATATTTCCCAATTCTTTTTACTAACATATCTACTCCTTATTCATCATGGAACATAGGATCTAGATCAAAAATAGAATCAAACAAAAACAAATCTCAATCACTTATTTTACACCCCTGCCACGTTCTATAATACTCACGAGTGGGGCTAATAGGACTGGCTGGGGGAGAGGTTGATTCTGCAATGTTGCTTCAGCCAGGTTTAGGAAGTCTTGTGAGCTAGAGAATGTTTTATGCGGCTTTCTATTCACATCTCCCTTTAATTTTAAACACCCGAGGGCCTATGATTGGGTTACTAGCTGTCGACAAGTCAGGAGACGACAGTCATGCGCATATTACATCATCATCACATGTCTAAATTCCTACAGCTGCCTGACGCGGCATGTCAAGAGCGCGTGATCGGAAGGGAAATACGTGGATGAAAGAGATGCTGATTGTAGGTGTCACAAGCTAGAAGACAAGGGAGGTAACCAGGCTTCAAAGAGCTAGCGCCTATAATCGGCGAACTGTTTGATGTCTCCAAATTGCAATTAAAGTGGCGGCCCCGAATAAAGAAAGGGGACGGGGGGGTGTTTAGAGGGCGGGGGGGGGGGGGGGGGGGGGGGGGGGTATCGTAGAAAGGGAGAAAGCGGGGCGTGCGTTCCACCTTGTCACATATAGTAGAAAATAATGGAGCTGTGCAATAGATTATTGTCTGTAGTAGAAAATAATGGATATGTGCAATAGATGATTGTCTATAGTAGAAAATAATGGAGCTGTGCAATAGATGATTGTCTGTAGTATAAAATAATGGAGCTGTGCAATAGATGATTGTCTATAGTATAAAATAATGGAGCTGTGCAACAGATGATTGTCTATTGTAGAAAATAATGGAGCTGTGCAATAGATGATTGTCTATAGTAGAAAATAATGGAGCTGTGCAACAGATGATTGTCTATAGTATAAAATAATGGAGCTGTGCAACAGATGATTGTCTATTGTAGAAAATAATGGAGCTGTGCAACAGATGATTGTTGTGGTAGAAAATAATGGAGTTGTACAATAGATGATTGTCTATGGTAGAAAATAATGGAGTTGTACAATAGATGATTGTCTATTGTAGAAAATAATGGAGCTGTGCAACAGATGATTGTTGTGGTAGAAAATAATGGAGTTGTACAATAGATGATTGTCTATGGTAGAAAATAATGGAGTTGTACAATAGATGATTGTCTATGGTAGAAAATAATGGAGCTGTGCAACAGATGATTGTCTATGGTAGAAAGTAATGATCATTCAGTGCTTGGAGCAGAGTCTCTTTCCCCATGGCAACACAGTGATAGGCCGGTCATAATATGACTATCTTGCCATGGGGAAAGAGTGAAAAATGTTCATAGGACGGTGAGTTTAACGTCCAATTAGTCGGAGACCTTAAGGTCTCTGTGCACGTTAGCATCATTCACAAAATATCACTATTTCCCTGTGGCAACACAGTGAGTTGTAAGTCATATTATGATAGTCCTAACACTAAGCTATTTGTTTGTCTGTTTTGACAGAGGATACAGACGAATCCGAAAGTTACGAGGCCCTAGACGAGTGGGCCATCAGTCACGTGGACTGCATCACTGAGGGAATTCTGCAAACCCCTGGACTAAAGGCACGATTAGGTATAGGGAGTTTGGACTCTCTCTCTCTCTCTCTCTCTCTCTCTCTCTCTCTCTCTCTCTCTCTCTCTCTCTCTCTCTCTCTCTCTCTCTCTCTCTCTCTCTCTCTCTCTCTCTCTCTCTCTCTCTCTCTCTCTCTCTCTCTCTCTCTCTCTCTCTCTCTCTCTCTCTCTCTCTCTCTCTCTCTCTCTCTCTCTCTCTCTCTCTCTCTCTCTGATATGATATCATAGTTTTCTAGAGAAAAAAACCCCAGTTCTTTTCTTTGTTTCATATATTTATTGTTCCCACCTTCACAGGGGCCAAATGCCTTTCTGAATAAAATTCCCAATGCTCTGTGTCTCTCTCTCTCTCTCTCTCTCTCTCTCTCTCTCTCTCTCTCTCTCTCTCTCTCTCTCTCTCTCTCTCTCTAACCAAGACCTCCCAGATTTGATTTGATTGATTGATTTATGGTGATATTAGACTCTTTTTTTTAAAGAGAGAAAGAAAGGAAGAAATCAATTAATTAAAATGAGGAGAAATACGTGTGTGTGTGTGCGTGTGTGTGCGTGTTCGCGTGTGCGTGCGTGCGTGCATGTGTAAAAAATGCGAACAAAAAACCCACCAAATTGCGTGTATGAGAGAGAGAGAGAGAGAGAGAGAGAGAGAGAGAGAGAGAGTGTGTGTGTGTGTGTGTGTGTGAGAGAGAGAGAGAGAGAGAGAGAGAGAGAGAGAGAGAGAGAGAGAGTGTGTACTTAAACCGAAGTGTGTACTTAAACCGTAGTCTGACGCTACCATTAGGCCACGGCAGCTAATCCGCCTTTGCTTACTGTCATCTGCTATCTTACTGCTCCATTCTCCTGCCTTTGTTCAAGGAACTCTGCCTTTTCCCTTTGCTTACTGTCATCTGCTATCTTACTGCTCCATTCTCCTGCCTTTGTTCAGGGAACTCTGCCTTTTCCCTTTGCTTACTGTCATCTGCTATCTTACCGCTCCATTCTCCTGCCTTTGTTCAGGGAACTCTGCCTTTTCCCTTTGCTTACTGTCATCTGCTATCTTACTGCTCCATTCTCCTGCCTTTGTTCAGGGAACTCTGCCTTTTCCCTTTGCTTACTGTCATCTGCTATCTTACTGCCTTTCTGCTCCATTCTCCTGCCTTTGTTCAAGGAACGCTGCCTTTTTCCTTTGCTTACTGTCATCTGCTATCTTTCTGCCTTACTGCTCCATTCTCCTGCCTTTGTTCAAGGAACTCTTCTGCCTTTTCCCTTTGCTTACTGTTATCTGCTATGTTTCTGCCTTACTGCTCCATTCTCCTGCCTTTGTTCAAGGAACTCTGCCTTTTCCCTTTGCTTACTGTCATCTGCTATCTGTCTGCCTTACTGCTCCATTCTCCTGCCTTTGTTCAAGGAACTCTGCCTTTTCCCTTTGCTTACTGTCATCTGCTATCTGTCTGCCTTACTGCTCCATTCTCCTGCCTTTGTTCAAGGAAACTCTTTGCAAAGATGGTCTCCAGCCCAAGGCGGACTTTGCTCGGCCTACTTCTTTGTTAGGCGCATAACTGCAGCATGATGCACATGCGCTCCTGTGACAGGAAACTACCTGAGCGATCGACGAAGAAGAAGAAGAGGAAGGAGACGTTCAGATGATGATGATGATGATAACGAAGAGGAGGAGGACGACGACGCCGACGAAGATGATGATTATGACGAAAATGATGGCGATGACGACGACGACGACTATGATGATGACGATGATGATGATGATGACAACAACGACGAAGATGATGATGATGACGAAAATGATGATGATGATGACGACGACTATGATGATGACGATGATGATGATGAAAATGACGATGATGACGACGACGACTATGATGATGATGATGATGATGACAGAGCACGGCATCAGGGCTTTAGAGGTGGGGTGCGGCACGGGCAGACTCTCCCTACACCTAGCCTCGCTTTTCCCCAACACACACTTCTTGCTAACGGACCTTGAGGAAGAACCTTTAAAGCAGGTACGTGTCTACCCCCTTTCCCCTATTGTTCATTGGAATGTAGTTGTGTATGTTGATTGTAGTGTCTGACTATGACTTCCGGATAGCAGCCAGAGGACACAGCTGCTAGTCTGGGCGACTGGGCTGACATTTGGCCTAGTAGTGGAGATGGCTTGCCCCTGGAGGCTACATCTTTGAGAGTCGGCAGATATGTTTTGGTGCTGGGCGTTTTGGGTGTTGTAAGCTACATTTCTTCTTTCTTCTTCTTCTTGTGTTGAGTTGAGTTGTTTTTAAATTAAAAACTCCAATCTAGCCCAGCCCTCCAGAATAGCGCAGACACCTCCTCCGCTATCTGGCAGTCATAGTCGGAAACGACAGAGCGGCATGCGGTTCAAACCAAATTAAGCATTCGTTTGAAACCAGATTAAAGATTCATTTTAAAGACCCACTACGGTGATTTTTACACATCGGCGTGGTGGTTCTTTAAACCCGCAGGTCCAGAAGAGAGCGGAAGAGCTGAACCTCCCCAATGTGTCTTGCCAAAAGCTGGACGTGCTGCGCATGCTCGAGGACTTCCGGGAATCTTTTGATTGGCTGCTGGCCTGCTACGTCATCCACGACTTGCCACGCCCCTCGCGCGCGATGAGAGAGATCTGCGGGGTGTTGAAACCTGGGGGACATTTCTCGATGGTGGAACTTTTGGTGTCCAGTTATGTGGCGGGTATGTGTGTGGAAGAGGGTGTGTGGTGTGTCTGGAGGGGCGAGTGTGTGTGTGTGTGGGGGGGGGGGGGGGTACTTTATTGTCACAGAGGCGTCTCTGTTAACTTAGGGTTGCTCCCACCTGGAGAGCGCGTCGCAGCCAGAGGCCGCCACCCATTTTTTGTTCATTTGCATGCGATTTTGTATGTGAATGATGAGGAAGGAAAGGGGGTGGGAGGGGGACATTTTGACCAAATGACAACTTTTTTGTTGCCATTTATTTGGGTTTAACGTGTGCTAAGTGCATTGACACACGGGACCTCGGTTTATCGTCTCATTCGAAAGACTCCACGTTCAGACCGTAAGGCCTAGTGTCTAATGAGAGGAAAAATCCCCTGTACCCTGGTTCGAACTCGGGTTTATTGTATACGAGGCGAACGCGTTAGCCTATGTGCCACTCTGCACCTTGTGTGTGTGTGTGTGTGCGCGTGTCCGTGCGTGTGTGTGCGTCCGTGCGTGTGTGTGTATGTGCGTCATAAATAACATTTTTGTCATTAGCCTACCTTTCAGCATTTTCATGTCTTTGAATCTCTAGACATATTAGCATATTTATTCTCTGACTCAGTTTTGTATGCGGATTTATGACTGTAAACGTGCAGTAAGAAGACACAGAGAGAGAGAGAGAGAGAGAGAGAATATAAAACTAAACAGTTGGCCTAATCGTTTTTGATTGATTGATTGGTTGATTGATTCAATAATTGTTTGGCTTACTGGCTGATTTACATTTTGATTGATTGATTGAAGAGTAGGAGCAAACGTGCAGTGACTTTCTATAATTGTCCGTCACCATAGGTGATCGGACTTTGCGATGGGCTGGTTTGTATTTTTTTAATTTTTTTTTCCTCCTGTCTGTCCCAAGGATACCTTCCGAACGGGTTGGTCGAATCGCTTCAAATTTTGTGTGGAGGTGTGCTACCTTAATAGGAAGAGATCCGCGCAAACCATTTCGCCGTCGCGACCTTGACCTTGACGTATGACCTTGAAAACCAAAAATCTATTTTTAGCCATATCTCGGGCACCGATCGACATAGGATGTTGAAACTTAGTATGAAGGTGGATTGGCTTATGCCCGTTCTGATGATGTCATACCGATCAAGGTCAAGGTAAAAAAGATCGCTGGAGCCTGAAAATCGGAGGGTCATATTTTCTCCTTCTGTCTGTCCCAAGGATATCTTTCGAATGGGTTGACAGAATCACTTCTAATTTTGTGTGGTGGCGTGCCACCTTAATAGGAAGAGATCCAAACATGATTTTTTAAGGTCAAGGGCATGACCTTGATGAATGACCTTGAAAACAGAACATCTATATTTAGCCATATCTCAGGCACTGGTTGACATAGGATGTTGAAACTTGGTGTGAAGGTGGTTTTGGCTTATGGTGCTTCCGAATATTATGTACTGATCAAGGTCAAGGTCAAGGAGAACGCTGGACCCTGCTTCCGAATTGGTTGACAGAATCGCTTAAAATGGTTGTGTGTGGAGGTGTGCCACCTTAATAGGAAGAGATCCGCGTAAACCATTTCGCCGTCGTGACCTTGACCTTGATGCATGACCTTGAAAACCGAAAATCTATTTTAGCCATATCTCGGGCACCGATCGACATAGGATATGCCCGTTCTGATGAGTGCATACCGATCAAGGTCAAGGTCAAAAAGATCGCTGGAGCCTGAAAATCGGAGGGTCGTTTTTTCTCCTTCTGTCTGTCCCAAGGATACGCTTGACCGAATCGCGTCAAATTTTGTGTGCTGGTGTGTCACCATGAGAGGAAGGCATCCGCGCAAACTATTTTGCCGTCGTGACCTTGACCTTGGCGTACGACTTTGAAAACCGAAAATCTTTAAGTGGCCATAACTCCCACACCGTTGGTGTTAGAGTCTTCACATTTGGCATGTAGGTACTTTGGCTTATGCCCGTTCTGATGGTGGCATGCCGGTCAAGGTCACGGTCCGGGAGATCGGTAGGCCTTGAAAGTGGTAGGGGTCTACAAATTGGGTTTTAAGCCATATTTTCCACATTTGTACTTGACAGAAGCGTTTCATATTGTGTGTGGTACTGTATACCCTAGAGTAGAAAACATCCGAGCATAAATTATCGCCATGCTGACCTTGACCTTGAAGTGTGACCTTGAAAACCGAAATTTCCTTCTTTGCGCTATATATTTATTGTCCAAGCTGTATCTCATGAACTAGAAGACATAAGCTCTTCAAATGTTGTGTCAGGATGTGACACTAACAGTATAAAACATTCGTATATAAATTATCCCCCGGAACTACCCACCCTCCTATATCTCATGAACTACTGTATAGCATCACTCCAAATTTTGTGTGGGTGTGAAAAGGGTGGAGTAGAAGACATTGCAGTGCAAATTATGCCACTTGGGATTTTTAGTCTTGGAAAGGCCTACTACTTTTGAATCGTGTCGTAAACTTGGAAGAGAGAGAGAGAGAGAGAGAGAGAGGGGGGGGGGAGGAGAGAGAGAGAGAGAGAGCACGCACACACAACAAAATACACACACACCCTCCCCATTCGCATTAGCCTAAACCGAAACTAGCACATGCCGCTGAACCAAAATTAGCTTTTCCATGTAGACCGAGTGTTTTCCAGGAACTTCCAGGGAGGCTGCAGGAGCTACCCAAGGTCATTGACTACTCAGCAGACAACCGGGTCATTCACTGGTACCAACACGTTTTGTCCTTTGCCCATCTACGATCGTTAAGGAGTAGGTTTTCGCTCGTGTATGTTTCTTTGTTTGTTGTCCTTTGCCGATCTACGATCGCAAAGGAGTAGGTTTTTGTTCATGTATGCTTCTTTGTTTGTTTGTTTGTAAGTAGAAGACATTGCAGTACAAATTATGCCACGTAGGATTTTAATGTCGCCGAGCAGCAGACATGTCTCCGAGATAAGGGTGACAGAATCGCTTAAAATTTTGTGTGGAGATAAATAGAGAGAGAGAGAGAGAAAAAGAGAGAGAGAGAGAGAGAGAGAGAGTTGCCTTGGCCTACACCAAAAAAATTATGCTACGGGGTGTCGCAAGTGCGTGGCATTGCTGGTGACGAACATGTCTGCCGCACGGCGACGCCCTTGTTAATTTATGCATTCATTCGTTCGTTCCTTCATTCATCCACCCATTCATTCATTCAGTCAATCATTATCTCATCCATCCACTTATTCAACCAACCATCCATCCATTCCTTTTTCCCTTCTTTTCGGCAGAGAATGTGAAAAGCGGTAACAAAGCGGCAGCCGCCTTGTATTCCATGGGAGTGTTCAACTGCATCCCTGAGGCCAGTGCCCACGGGACACGCCCCTCGGGGGTTTCCCAGGACAAGGAGGAGGAGGAGGAAGAAGACGTTCCCGGGGCCTGCCTGGGGGAGGAGAACACTCTGGAACTGGCGGAGTCTGCGGGCATGAGGGTTCTGGGGCTGGCCAGGTCCCCGGCTATGGGAACTACGGCTGTCTGCATGTGTCAAAAGCCCCCAGAGGGTGGTGGGGAATAGGGCATTTGCCACGTGCCAGCGACCTTGAATTTCACTGAGTTGAATTTAGAGGGCTGAATTACAAAGGTCAACGCAACTCGGGCAGAACGAGCGCGGGCAAGTTAGTAGTCTTGTGTGGAGTTCGAACTCTCGTGGCAAATGCCCTATTAGGAAATCTAAGTCTTGAATTCAACCAAGACAAATTAAAGAAAAGGAAAGGAAGGAGGGAAGGAAGAAAGAAGGAAGGTAGAGAGAAAATAAAATAGAAAAAAAAGAAGGAAGAAAAAAAATAAGAAGATGAAGAAAAGAAAAGGGGAAAAAAGAAAGAAAAAGTGTTAAAATCTGAAACTGATTTATGGGTTTCAAATTTATATTTAAAAAAAAAGAAATTATGAGAAACGATCCAAATTCGAATATGGGAAAAAAGAAGATATCTTCGCCTGTCAAAGGTTGGATAATATTAAACAAATTGAATATGGTAGCCTGTGTGTGTCAATAGCCTAGAAGATATGGTTTGTGTATGACTCAAAACCCTCTGGATCCAAGAGAAACAAAGTGTAGAGCGGCACAGAGGTAACAGTAACACGTTCGCCTCGTATAGTAGTAGTAGTAGTAGTAGTAGTAGTAGGGGTAGGGACTAAATAAGCCGTCAAGCTTTTTGGCAGTCCCATCGAATCATCAATTTTTATTTTGTATCTTTGATCAAGGTGTAATCGGTTGAATTTTCCTATCATACAATTTTAATCAATGCTTCTAAATATATTTATAAATTTTGGATGATTATCTAGACGATTTTTGAATGTATTAGTATTGGGTGCACATTTTAGGTCCACTGTTAAATCATTCCATAGGTTAGCAATTCTGTTAGTAAAACAATATTTTTTAATGTTAGTGTTATATCGCTTAATGAAAACCTTACCATATGAATTCCTTGTTATATCATACTGTACAGATTTAAAGAAATCATCCCATGACAAATCAACATGACCATTAAATATTTTATATGCTTCAATCAGGTCTCCCCTGACTCTTCTGCCTTTAAGGGAATAGAGATTAAGATAAAGAAGTCTGTTTTCATAATAAAGTCATATTTCTGCATTTTTAACAAGCTTTGAAGCCCTTCGTTGAGCTTTTTCAATAGCTACTGATTGATATTTATATTTAGGATACCATATATTGTTGCCATACTCTAAATGTGGCCTTACTAGTGCTTTATATAGTTTGGTAAATATGTCATAATCAATATTAATAAATGTTCTTTTAATTAACCCTATCATTTTGTTCGCTTTATTTACGCAGCTTTGGATATGTGCATCAAAAGACAAATCTTTATCAAATATAACTCCCAAATCCTTCTCCTTCTCACATGTTATTAATGAAACGGGGACATCGTTCTTAGTCATAGTATAATCTTTGTTTGGATTTTTCCTACCAGCATGCATAACCTTGCATTTATCTGTATTAAAATATAAATTCCCGATGTATACAATAAACCCGAGTTCGAACCTGGGTACAGGGGATTTTTTCCTCTCCCTCTGCACTAGGACTTACGGTCTGAACGTGGAGTCTTTCGGATGAGACGATAAACCGAGGTCCCGTGTTTGCCCATGCACTTAGCACACGTTAAACCCAGTGGCAACGGAAAAGTTGTCATTTGGTCAAAATTTACACCACCACCCCCCCACCCCCACCCCCCTCCTCCTCCTTTTCTTCCTCATTCACACAAAAATCACATGCAAGCAAAAAAAATCTTATCATTTGTAAAGGTGGTGACGCGCTCTCCAGGTGGGAGCAACCCGAATTTCACAGAGACGCTTCTGTGACCATAAAGCACCAAATACCAAAATAAGACAGTCTATATAAATATTTTGTTGAAAAGGGGGGTGGGTATAGATTAATCCCTTCACTGCCAGAGACATGTTCAGATTGTATCTCTCTTTTTAGTCTTTTCATTATAATAATATACTAGCGCAACGCCTAGTACTGGCAATGCACCATACTGGTAACACCTAGTAACGGTAACGGCAAGTACTGGTAACGCTGAGTACAGCAAATTTGAAGCGATTCGGTTAAGAAACGGCGGAGTTATAAGGCCCCGTTTCCCGTTGGCGCTGCTGTGAGAGTGACGCGTTCTCCCGATTCTCTTCAAATTTGCTGCTAGGCGTTGCCCGGGCCATAGCAAGCCTGACAGCAAATTTGAATCAATTCGGTTAAGAAACGGCGGAGTTATGCGTGAAAAGGTGAAGCGGCGTATAGCGCGCGCGTTTCTGAACCGATACGCTTCCGGTTTGGCACAACGATAGTCACCGTCCCCAGTCATGTACCTGCCACATTCGAAGGCAATCGGCCCAGAAACACCAGAGATACGGGCGCCGAAAGGCCGTCGGATGCGCATTTGCCGAACCGCGCAAATGACACTGCCGCCTCGGTTGCCGTTGCCATCGCCCCGTTAGGGCTCACAGCAAATTTGAAGCGAATCGGTCGAAAAACGGCGGAGTTATAAGGCCCGTTTCGTGTTTCAGACAGACAGACACACACACACACACACACACACACACACACACACACACACACACACACACACACACACACACACACACACACACACACACACACACACACACACACACACACACACACGGACAGTTGGCTTTTTACTATATGATAATATATGAAAAAGACTTGTCAATCTCAGTCTGAGAAAATGGTCTCATACTATTCTGACTGTTATAGAACAACAACAACAAAAGTCGGCATTCCAGACTGGTGACGTCATAAGTTTTGACATCATCAATGATGACATCATTCTGTCCGTACAGTGGAGCCTCCCTTATAAGACCTTCACAAATCATCCAAAAATAAGGGAGGGGTCTTATAAGGGAGGTAATTTTAATGCTTACAAAGAAGGGCAATGTCTCAGAGAGAAGTAGGTCTTATGTGGGAGGGAGTCTTATAATGGGGGGTCTTAATAGGGATGTTCCACTGCATGGCTCCCCCCCAACCTGCGTGCGCATCTCGACTCTTCCAACAGAAGTGTCGCCATCTAAGTCAGGTTTGTGTGTAAACAGCATCGATCTGGCATTTTTCAAACAAAGTTACTGACTAAGATGGCGGTCTCCCATAATATGGCACGCTCCTTGTGACCGGATATGACGACACGTGGGTACAAGCCATTAGTAGACACGGGGCTGGGGCTGGCGGTGAAAGGGTTAACAATATTGCAGCAATACATGTGCCATAACCTCTCATAATCTGTGGACGCATTTCGTCTGACAGCTGTCCCAGGGTGTGTGTACAGTGTAGTGTGCCAGTCTTTCTAACATTGGTGCGTGTGTATGTGCTACATGCATAATCCTTTTTATTTTGCTGTTGTTGTTGTTGAACTATTCCTGTCATTATTTCATATTTTCCATGTCCTGTAATATTTTGGGGATTAACAGAGAAATGAGTTGATTGATCAGAATTAAAAACATCTCTCTCTCTCTCTCTCTCTCTCTCTCTCTCTCTCTCTCTCTCTCTCTCTCTCTCTCTCTCTCTCTCTCTTTCTCTCAAGTTATTTTTAATTTTTTGTTGCCCATTAAAAGCATAACTGCATAGCTGCTGTGTGTGTGTGTGTGTGTGCGCATGCATGTATAGTACGTACATATGTGTGTGTACGTGCGCTGAAAGTGTATGTATATATATGCGTAGATGCTTAATAACAATGTACTATTCAAACCTATTGTTTACACACGCACGCACACACACACGCACGCACACATACACACACACACACACTGACACACACACACACACACACACACACACACACACACACACACACACACACACAAATATGCATGCTAAAAGAGACATACAGCAAACACATACACACGTGCACACACACGCACGCGCGCACGCACACACACACGCGCGCGCGCGCGCGCGCGCGCGCGCGCACATACAAACACAGAGGATGAAAAAAACCCTGTCAGGATGAAAAAAGCGTTGGGTAAAGATGCAGATCAACACCCATTGTCACAGTCTTGGTTCAATACGCGAGGAGGGGGTGTTGATATGCATGTTTGCCAAAGCTTTGTCTAGCTTATTCCTTTATCGTCAATAAGATCGCTTTTGACTTGACATACACACACACATATGCACACACACATACACACACATGCGCACACACACATACACACACATGCACACACACACACACATACACACACACATGCACACACACATACACACACATACACACACACACACATGCACACACATACACATGCACACACACATACACACACATGCGCACGCACACACACATGCACACACACATGCGCGCGCATTACCAAAAATAACAACAAATATTTGTTTTAAAGAAAATACAAAAGTATCGCTGTCGCAATGGCAACTTCAAAGAAAGGACGAACTGGGAAAAGACAAAATGGCACCTATTCTACCTGCAAGGCCTACGTGAAATACTAGGTCCTGAGATTGCAGTCTTAACGCTCTAGAACCTGACCATATAAAAACTGATATGAACATTATTTCTTTGGACAAAATAACAGAGACCATTGCAAGAAATGCATTTCCAGTGACATGTTATTAAAATCTTTAAAACTGTCCCAATTAGTGTTTGTATCACAGGTGGTACATCAGGACTTAGTGACACAGAGTCCCGGTGTATCACAGGCGGTACATCAGGACTTAGTGACACAGAGTCCCGGTGTATCACAGGCGGTACATCAGGACTTAGTGACACAGAGTCCCGGTGTATCACAGGCGGTACATCAGGACTTAGTGACACAGAGTCCCGGTGTATCACAGGCGGTACATCAGGACTTAGTGACACAGAGTCCCGGTGTATCACAGGCGGTACATCAGGACTTAGTGACACAGAGTCCCGGTGTATCACAGGCGGTACATCAGGACTTAGTGACACAGAGTCCCGGTGTATCACAGGCGGTACATCAGGACTTAGTGACACAGAGTCCCGGTGTATCACAGGTGATACATAAAGTAATTACATGGTCAATCAGTGTACAGTTGCTGCTGCTGTCTAGCTCTCCTTCAAACTGACACTTTACATCATTGTCATGGGGACTGGAACACAATTATGCCTGTTAGCATCACACCCTTGGTTCTTTGTTCCTTGCAAAACTGATATATACAGTCTGTGATTTGTAACAGTAAGCGTAGTAACACAGAAGTTCTAGCATACATAGCCAGGCATGGGAATTGTCAGTCTTTTGGCTGATTTCAGCTTTTTTGATGGTTCTCTTCAGTCTTTTTTTGCAAGTTTCAGCTTTTTTGATGGTCCAAGAGGACATTTATGAGATAAAAAAAAGAAGCCCAATGAGTAACACTTAAGTTATTGGTTATAAATGAATGCAAAATGAGCTAAATATATCAGTCTTATCTCTAATACTGTTTTTAAGGCTTAGATAACAGAAGAAGCTTCATTTTCTGGGGGCTGTATCCCAACACACGGTTTTCAGTTGTTTTTTATTCCTTGTTCCTATGCCTGCTTCCAGACCCCAATTTTCAGTCTTTTTTGTCTTCTCTAATTCCCATGCCTGTTGGCATCATTGTATCAAGAAATAACATATCATACTACCTGAACCTTTCTCATGAAGAAAAGTTATTTTATATCCATAAAACAGAATAATTTAGTATGTTTCCAAGTTTCCTCAAAAGCCAATTGTGTCACAGGCAATACAAACAACACAGAGTTACTTCCCTTGGAACTCCCCCCAAAGACCAACTGTATCACTGGTGAAACACTGTTTTGACCCCCCCTCCCCCCCTCCTGGTATCAAATTGCCTGGTGAGAAGCACCTTGGACCCACAGCCCCCTCCACTAGCCTGTGACTGACAAGAAACAATAAACCACCTGGTCTGGAAGTACTCACGTGCTGAAATAATGAGGGGTGAAAACTGACTCAGACCAACCACCTGACGACTGTGGTTGACCTTGTGATCACAGAAAGCTGTCTGCAATGAGCGTGTCAAAGGAGTGTGGTGGCATAGTGGTTAAAATAAGCACAATACCCCACTGTTTTGGGTGGTACAATTTAAGGTACTCTGACATTGAAGCAGTGTTTGTCAGGCGAAGATAAAATGTTTGTATCACAGGTGATGCATACGGTGCTAGAGGGTTAACATGGTCGTGGGGATAGAGAGAGAGAGAGAGAGAGAGAGAGAGAGAGAGAGAGAGAGAGAGAGAGAGAGAGCATGTTAGTACCGAAGATATACCAAAGTCGTAAACCGAGCTCTTCACCGATAGAATGGAGAGGTGAAAATAATGCACTAATTCAGGCCATTTAATTGTTCTATGGGCATTTAAGCAACAAAAGAATGCTAGACATTTAGTGCCTTAAACGTGTTGGAGCTCGGTCTTTGTTATTCACACATCACCGCATAATAGAGAAAACAGTAACCTACTCACGGTGCTAGAAACAGTCCGATGTACAATTTAATTAACATTTTGTTTTTGCATGTCACTCAGACAGATTAAACACACACACGCACGCGCGCGCGTTACCGTTGGTATTTTCCCCCTGTTATGTCACAAAGGACTTGAAAACGTTTGGCTAATATTAGGACCTCAGAGTTGTTCGTGTTTAGGTTGATCTCCACCAACTGTTTAGTGTTGTTGTTGTCGAACTATGACTAAAAGACTCCAGGGATCATCGCAACAGCCGAAGCACTTGAACACTGCGGTTCAAATGCATCGGCTTAGGGATGAGAACACTACGCGTGTGACCGTTTTTGATTGCCCCGCCACGTGAGCAGCCACACTCAGACTTCGGAGGCTTTTGGAGACTGATGATGTTATGCTAGGAGATTGCCATGGCTAAAGACAATTAATCCCCTCATAACTATGCAGAGCATAGCAACTTTTGACGTAGCCTTGGTGTTCTAGCCTATGTCAATTGGTCCGACACAGCCAATTGGTATTTTCCAGTCACAGACACTCGTGAAATTCGGGCTGCACCCACCTGGAGAGCGTGTGACCGTTTTTGATTACCCCGCCACGTGGGAAGCCACACTCCGATTTCGGGGGATTTTGCCGGGAGACTGATGGTGTTATGCTAGGAGGTTGCCATGGCTAAAGACAATCCCCGCATAGCTATGCAGAGCATAACAACTTTTGACGTAGCCTTGGTGTTCTAGTTTATGTCAATTGGTCCGACATTGGTATTTTCCAGTCACAGACATTCGTGAAATTTGGGCTGCACCCACCTGGAGAGCGCGTTGATCCTAATGCAGCGCCACCCTCCTTTTTTTTCTGGTGACCCAGCTATCAATTTGGTTCACACAAGGCAGCAGGACTCTCATTGCTCTTATCAACTGCCATGGGATTTTACGTGCATTAAGCGCACGGATCAGATTCGCTTTAGGTGCCCATCCAAAAGGTCCGACGTTTAGTTCGATTTTCCCGTCGAACTGGAAAGAAATTGCTAGGCCGAGATTCGAACCCCAGTCAGTCATGCATTGAATTAGCAGGCGAACTTAATTTAACCATCCTGCCGCCTTCCTCCCCTCTTGCTTACTTGCTCTGTCTTCTTCTTCTTCTTCTCTCTCTCTCTCTCTCTCTCTCTCTCTCTCTCTCCCTCTCTCTCTCTCTCTCTCTCTCTCTCTCTCTCTCTCTCTCTCTCTCTCTCTCTCTCTCTCTCTCTCTCTCTCTCTCTCTCTCTCTCTCTCTCTCTCTCTGTTTATCTGTCTGTGTGAGTTTGTAAGAGAGGGAGAGAGAGAGAGAGAGAGAGAGAGAGAGAGAGAGAGAGAGAGAGAGAGAGAGAGAGAGAGAGAGAGAGAGAGAGAGAGAGAGAGAGAGAGAGAGAGGTTTGTTACATTATTATTCTCCGTTTCTTTAACTTCATTTTTATTTTGCATGATTCTTTTTGTTTTGCTTTTAAGTTCCTTGTTAAAGTTTGTTTAATTTCAGTGTGATGTTTTGGTTTGGGCAGAAATGTAAAAAGCCTTCAATGTGCCTACTTCTAAACCCAAATAAACAATAAATCTTCCAGCTAGGGATGTTTATCATACTCCATGCCCAACAGTCTTCCCATAGACCATTATTAGCGCACAGGATGCATGCTATGTGAATTCGTTCTATCCAATCCACCTTGCTGAATAATGGAATGGGCTTTAATGTATGTGCAATATCTTGTGCATGCTTTCGCGAACGAGACCTCGGTCTTAAGTCTCATCGGAAGGACTTTTCCCCCGACTGAAGTTAATTACGTTCCCATTTACACCTGGGTAGGGATGAAGAAGTAGGAGTAAAGTGTCTTTCCCCAGGACACAACCCCACGGACTGAACGGGACTCGAACTTCGTATCTGCAAATCTTTCGGATTATAAGCTGGCAAGAGTAACCACTGGAACAGACCATGATGTCTCCTCACTGTTGTGGTTTCTTGGCGGAGGTTTGCACTGTGTAAATGGATGTGTCTCGCTGCACGTCTTGGTGATGCTGATCAAGGAAGTGGGTGGTTCTTGGGCTTAAATCATGGCCGATATATTTCGGACAAACCCACAGACACACATACAAAAACTGAACTTTGCACACACACACACACACACACACACACACACACACACACACACACACACACACACACACACACACACACACACACACACACACACACACACACACACACACACACACACACACACACACACACACACACACACACACACACACACACACACACACACACACACACACACACACACACTTCCGTTTTGACAGACTCAGACAGAGAAACTCAGAGACCCGAAAATATACTCCTTATTCCACTGACTGTGGGCAGAGGACAGCATCTCATCATCTATTCAGACGGAACACATGTTGCTGTCATTTATGTCTTTGAGTCTTCAGTGTAGGTTATGTACATTTAGGGGAAACCGTATAATACTATATCAATAGGTAGGCCCTACTGCATACCTCAACAAGATGTGCAGATGACAAAGGTTTATAGGTAGACCGTAACAGCTGTGTAAATGTGTTGTGATGTACGTGCGTGTGTTTGAGAGAGAGAGAGAGAGAGAGAGAGAGAGAGAGAGAGAGAGAGAGAGAGAGAGAGAGAGAGAGAGAGAGAGAGAGAGAGAGAGAGAGAGAGAGAGAGAGAGAGAGAGAGAGAGAGAGAGAGAGAGAGAGAGTGAGTTGCTAGCACCGAGAGAGAGAGGGTGAATTAATTATTTTTTATTTAAAAGAATAAGCAGTTAGGCCTAGATTCTTTGTCACATCCACCCTATGAAAAACAACAACATTAAACTGAAACAGACTGCAACGTCACTGGAAAACAACTACACAAGTGTAAAGTGACGTTATTTTATTCACAAGAGACAAAACAAAACTACTGGATATTTCGGCGAATTTGCCTTTATCAACATAGACAAACAAGAAAACAGCAAACAGCAAATACAGCAAAAGGAGCAAACAGCAGGCAACAGAAGGAGCAAAACAACAACAACATTATGTAAGGCCCTAAAATAAAATTACCAAAGGAGCGAACATGAGCACAGGCAAAGCATACAGTTGAAAACACACACAACCTATAGTGACTCAACAATGACAAAATCAAACCTAATGTTATCAACTATACTCATTTTTAACATGCAAAAATTAAGAAGAGCAGAAACACATACACACGGGGAAATAAAACCCAATCCTTCTTTTCATGCTCATCGTTAGCATGCACAAATTGAGAAGTGCACAAACACGTGACAAAATCAATCCTAATATCTTATGAGAGAGAGAGAGAGAGAGAGAGAGATTCGCGCAAGAAGTTGTGTTTTGGGCTTTGTCTCTTGTTTCTGACTAGCTCTCCGTCTCGCAGGGAAGATGATGTAGCCATGATATATTGTCCATGATGTAGCCTACAGACGTAACTCTAGAATCCCAATCACACACAGGATATTTTTTATTTTATTCTTCTGCGTTCTCAAGGCCATAATTGGTAAGTATTAGGGCAAGACGGGGTAAATCATTTTGCCCATGAGATGAGTGTGAAAGTTTAGCATTCGTCTCATGGGCAAATTTGACTGAAATTTGCTTTATTTCATGAGATAATGGGCATGGTCTTCTTACCCGCCCATGGGGTTTTTACCCCGTCTTCCCCTATGTGTCCGGTTTTCAGTTTTCACTGGTCTCCCCGCTGCATTCAGCTGAATTCCTATTTAACTGATTGTATCATGTATTGTGTTCAGTTGGGTGGGATGAGTGGTAGTCAGTGATGGTAATGGGGGGGGGGGGGGGGGCGTGCGTGCGTGCGTGCGCGTGCGCGTGTGTGTTTGTATGTGTGTACGTGCGTGTATCAAATCAAATCAAATCAAATTCACTTTATTATCTCCCAAGGAGAAATTTTGTTCAGGTGCCAGAATAACAAAGACATTGACATTCAGCATGCATGAATAGGAGCAAAAGTTACGCATAATACACACTAAAAGATACACATTATATGTGGATACATAGGGGAAGACGGGGTAAAAAGAAAATTTCAGTCAAATTTGCCCATGAGACGAATGCTAGACATTAACGCTCGTCTCATGGGCAAAATGAGACTGAAATTTGCTTCATTTCATGAGATAATTGGGGTGGGCTTCTTACCCGCCCATGCGCTTTTTACCCCGTCTTCCCCTACACGTCTAAGGATAAGTATGTGTGTGTGTGTGTAGGGGGGGCGGGTGTATGTGTATGCCTATTTGCATGTGTGTGAGCGATTATTTGTTTTTGTTGAATATTTTGCTTTTAATGATGTTGTTGTTAAGCGCATAGAGCTCCACATTTGGTGGATGAGTGTGATATATAAATGATTCACTATTATTATTATTATTATTATTATTTCGAAGGAGCTCAAAGGAGAACATTTTTGTGGGGAAGACTTTTTTTTAAGGCAGGAGAATGGTGGGGCCAATAAGACAAAAAACCAGTAGATGTTA
Organism: Phymorhynchus buccinoides; assembly: GCA_017654935.2. Taxonomy (NCBI): domain Eukaryota; kingdom Metazoa; phylum Mollusca; class Gastropoda; order Neogastropoda; family Raphitomidae; genus Phymorhynchus; species Phymorhynchus buccinoides. Next base: position 45,422,830 of record CM065704.1, on the reverse strand, counting down.
TGATAGTAAGAAGAGTAAAAGGCAGAGTCAAAGAGAGTCAAAGAGAGTCAAAGATTAGAGGAAGTTGCTAGCACAGAACTCCGGGAAGGTGGGGGAACTATTTGTACTGAAAGATTCCCACGGGGGTAATATCTTTATTCAAATTAGGCGTACTCAAATAGGGCCTATGATTCCGATACAATCGGGAGGCTTTGAAAACGCATTGACACTGAGTTACATCTTGGTAGGAGTTCGCACTGTGTCCGTAGACTACGGTTTTTTTGGGTTTTTGGGGGGGTGTTCTATTGGGGGGTCTTTTGCATAAATAGTTCCCCCACCTTCTAGAAGTTCTGTGCTTGTAGCGTTCCTCTACCCATCTGTCACTCTCTTTGACTCTGCCTTTTCCCTTTGCTTACTAGCTGTCATCTACTATCTTTCTGCCTTACCGGTCCATTCTCCTGCCTTTTTTTCAAGAAAATTTCCTTCAGCCGAAATCGGACTTGCTGGGCCTAACTATTTCTTAGGCGCACAACGGCAACATGACGCATCTGCGCTCATAATTGACAGGAAACTGGCTGAGCGATCGAAGAAGAAGATACTATTACAGTAGGCCTACACCTCCCATATTATGCAGGCCGTTGGTCTTACATCACAGAGGCGGATTCGAGGGGGGGTTTACAGGGGGGCAGAAAGAAAGAGAAAGAAGGGGGAAATCCATGAGCTCGTGTAGATCTAATTTCATGCCGGAGTTTTAGCATATTCTCCCTGGAGTGGCCTTCTTTGCATCCTCTACATTCAAATTATCGTCAGCTTCTGATGGGCACCGTAGACCCCCACCCCCAACCGAGCCATTGGAACAACCCCCTCTGAGCCTGATTGATCTGCCCCGGTCTGCATCAAAATTCATTGATTTTGTTCAGTGTTCATTAATTAAGCTATTAAAACGGGAATCTTCTGTCAAATGTGTCACTTCAAACAGTAGCACACACACACACACACACACGCGCGCGCGCACACACACACACACTTGACACACACACACACACACACACACACACACACACACACACACACACACACACACACACACACACAGATAGACAGACAAACAGAGAGAGACTGAGAGAGAGAGAGAGAGAGAGAGAGAGAGAGAGAGAGAGAGAGAGAGAGAGAGAGAGAGAGAGAGAGAGAGAGAGAGAGAGAGAGAGAGAGAGAGAGAGAGAGAGAGAGAGAGAGAGAGACATACACACACGCGCGCGCGCGCACACACACACACAGACAGACAGACAGACAGACACACACACACACACACACACACTAACCACTGCCGGCTGTATACCTATACTTTTACGATGGCCACGCACATAGTAATTTCGGGCGCCTATTGCCAGCCCCATTTTTGTGAGTGCAGATTTGTATTTTAAGGTCATGCGCAGTCGCAGAAAACGAGTTCAAGGCCGACACTTGATGCAGACGAGAGTGAGGTAGTGTGCTGAAAAGACTGGCGAAATATTGACTGATCATCTGAAATTTGTGGCTGCGCTTGCATCGACATTGGAAGAACGTTTTTCGCAAGGATGGAAGAAGAAGAAGGTAAAACAACCACCTTACTGTTCTATGTTTTCAGGACGAGAGCTTTAAATTAATTTTTTATTATTGATTTCTATGAATCTTTCCATTTTCATTCACTGATCATTGTGACTTCTAAGTCACGGTAGGTACACGGAAACATCCTCTATGCCCTACTATGCCCCCATCCCACCCACACACCCTCCACCCTTTTTTTATATTTAAAAAGGGCCTATATAATAATTGTGTTATTGAGATGGTCTGATGAAAAGTGAGCATTTCACTTGAAAATTTGCCACAAGTGATATGATGTACGTTTGTGTTTTTTGTTTAGTCTTGTAAAAAGTTGTGTAATATTGTTATAAATCAGTGATAGCGCTAGGAATTTTGAAAACCAGTCCCATCAGCAACAATGCCTCCCAACAAGTGGTGTCAAAACCTGTCCCATCAGCAACAATGCCTCCCAACAAGTGGTGTCAAAACCTGTCCCAGGGAAACAAAAACCAGTGAAAACCACAATATCAAAGCTTCAGTTAAACAATTTATCAGTCCTAGTCCTAGCAACAATGTATCAGTCCCTGGGACTGACAGGTCAATTTTGTTTCAGTATTTTGGTTTTGCAACCGGTATTTTACTGATATTTACCAGTAAATGCGATCACTGTAAATAATGATTATTTGGTAAAGATGCAGATCAACACCCCCTGTCACAGTGTTGGTTCATTGCGTTCTTTCAGTTTTAGTCTTGCCTCCTTTATTGGCTTTAATATCACGCTTTATCACAAAGGACTACAAGTCCAGAAGCCCAGGATGTGTAACCAAGATGCTGGAAGACTTAAACCTTCCAACACTGGAAGAACGCCGCAAACAACAGCGTCTCAATCTGCTGCACAAGATCGGTGAAGGCCTGACCCCAGCCTTACCACCCGAGGACTTTCTAACGCCTCTTGACCCCAACCGCAGAAGGATCAGGCCCAACTCAATATCAACATTTCTCAAGTCCCAACATCATCCAGAGACCAGCAGTTTGTAACTCCAGAGGATTTAAGGTTCGTCCCAGCCATACACTACTGATACAAAACGATTCAAAAACATTCTTTGTAAGAACTGTAGTAGAATGGAATCAGTTAACCGACGCCTCCATCATATCATAGCAGGCCCCGCCAGCGCAGCAACATCAGCGCCGGGGCCTGCCACATTCAGAGACTAAAGTAGGGAATTAGGGGCCATAGGTCAAAATAGTGGTAAATGAAGGGCAGGAGCTGTGCCGGTCGGGGTTCGTTCCCGGTGAGTGCTTCGCTAGTCGGAGGGGTCCAGCCTGGACACTGCGAAAAGGCCAATGGTTAACTTCAATAGACTGTCCATTCCACCAGATAGTACAAAAAAGATCTTTAAAAAAACAAATTCTCAATGCGCTCTCCCAGTTTCCGTCGAGTTCATAGCCTTAGGAATAATAGGCTCCTTCGACATACCGTAACCAGATCCAGATCCAGACCTCTTCTATTCTGTTTCTGTCTGGATACGTCGCAGACGCCACTTCTGACAATAAATTGCGACGGAACTTGGAGGGCGCATGAACCTAATAGAAAATATAGAAGGAGAAAGACAACTGCTCACCCTGGGTTAAGACCATTAAACCACCCAGTTCAGCTGGGAAGGCCCAGGCCCCACTTCCAGAAGCAAGCAAGCAACAACAAAAAACTTCCCGTAGTTGCAGGCTCAGATGGTGATCTGGTCAGCGCTGATGAAAATGCGCTGACGGAGCCTGCGGTGACAGTGGCCTCACTCAGTTGGTTCCACTCCATGGCAGTCCGGATGAAGAAGGAGCTACGATACTGCTCGGTTCTCGCGTTGGGGACACGAAATCCATGGGAGTGGTTTATGGCCTGTCTTTGAGATGTTGGTTGTTTTGAACCACTTAAATCTGTTTTGCTTTATCCTGCGACGATTTGTGATGGCCTGCGTGAGGAATTTATCTGATGGAATAGCTGGAGGAGGCCTTCAGCTGTCTTATAGAAGAGGCACTCTCTCCAGCTTTTCAGTGTTCTGGATCTGATGTGGATCCCACACCGTAGCGCTGTACTCCAGCTTGGATCGGACCAAAGCAATGTACGCCAGGTGCCTGCATTCTCTAGGACAATTCTGGAGGTTCCGGCGGAGGAATCCTAGGGTCGATCCAGCTTTACGGCATATGTTTGAGATGTGGGAAGACCACTTCAAGTCGCTCGAGATTTGTACTCCCAGATAAGGGGTCTCATGCACCTGCTTCAGGAAGACTCCGCTTAGGCTGTAGAGGAAGGATGAAGTGTTTTTTGTGGAGAGCGTATAACACTTTTGTGCTTTGATTCGCTTGCCCCACCTCATAGCCCATTCTTCCAGGTTTTTTTATATCTACCTGCAGAGTCAAGTGGTCTTGGAAACTGAGTATTTCCCGGTACAGCAGGCAGTCGTCGGCAAAGAGTCTTACAGAAGATGTCACTGAGTCCGGCAGGTCATTTATGTGGCAGAGAAAGAGTAAAGGACCCAGTACAGTGCCTTGGGGGACGCCAGACTCAACATCAGCTTCTTCCGATGCCTTGCCGTCCAGAACCACCCTCATCTTTCTCCTGCTCAGGAAGTTGGTGAGCCATGTGTAGAGGGAGCCTCGGACGCCGTAGTGGTCCATCTTGTGCTGAGGTTTGCTGTGGGGGACCGTATCGAAGGCTTTGCTGAAGTCCAGCACCACTACATCGGTCTGCTTCCCAGCATCGTATGACTCAAGGAGATCTTTGACTGTGGTGAGAAGTTGGGTCTCGCAAGAGTGGCCAGACCTGAAGCCGTGATTCTTGTTGGATATTACAGTGGTTGTACGTTTACCTGAAAGTCGGTTAAGCGAAACTTCTGATACCTGAAAGCAATTTTCATTTCCCGGCCAAAGCCCTTCTTTGGAGGATTAACTTCCTGACTGATAAGTGAAACGACTGATATAATATAAGTGTGTGTGTTTGTCAATAGATACACAAACAGACACATACGCACACACAAACGCAGGCATGTACTCTCCCGCCCCCCTCCCCCCCCACACTATTGCTATCCATCACATAGATCTAGACCTTCCAGGTGGAGGTCAACAAACGTTTCAACCCCCAACTCGTAGTTATCGCATCTCGAGCCATGTTCAATAGGTCACGATTTTTGAACGATGGCACTGAATGCAAGGTGAGAATCTCGGCTACAGAATAACATAACATCCGTTAAGCGAAAGTGGAGTCTTAAAAATTTTCGCTTTTAAAGCATTGCAACGGCTAAGTGAAATTTGGATAAGCAAAAGTAAAAATTCATCTTACCTGGCACTTTCACTTATCCATCGTCGACTGTGTTCTGCACTTCTTCTTCTTCTTACATATATAGCGTCCATCAACAATTTGATGATTATAACGCTTACGACGTGGGGGGTGTTCCAATTAAACAGTACACTTGTGTAGAAGACTTGCTGCCCAGATGATCAGCAATTTATCTAAGCAAACAATTTATCATTCAGATTCAGAACAAAAAAATTGCCCCTGTGGGGATACCGATACCGGGGGTTCTTTTGTATAAATAGTTCCCCCACCTTCTGGAAGTTCTGTGCTTGTAACTTCCTCTAATCTGTCACTCTCTTTGACTGCCTTTTCCCTTTGCTTACTGTCTGTCATCTACTATCTTTCTGCCTTACTGGTCCATTCTCCTGCCTTTTCCCTTTGCTTACTGTCATACTACTATCTTCTCTACCTTTTCCCTCTACTTAACCGGTCCTTTCTCCTTCTCCTTTTCCCTTTGCTTACTGTCATCTACTATCTATCTGCCTTACTGGTCCATTCTCCTGCCTTTTCCTTTTGCTTACTGTCATCTACTATCTATCTGCCTAACCGGTCCTTTCTCCTGTCTTTTCCCTTTGCTTACTGTCATCTACTATCTATCTGCCTAACCGGTCCTTTCTCCTGTCTTTTCCCTTTGCTTACTGTCATCTACTATCTTTCTGCCTTCCTGGTCCATTCTCCTGCCTTTTCCCTTTGCTTACTGTCATCTACTATCTATCTGCCTAACCGGTCCTTTCTCCTGTCTTTTTTCATGAAACATTTTCTTTCCCTCCAGCCGAAATCGGACATGCTGGGCCTAATTATTTCTTAGTTAGGCACATAACGGCAGCATGGCGCATCTGCGCTCATAATTGACAGGAAACTGTCTGAGTGATCAAAGAAGAAAAAGAAGAACAACAAAAAAACTTTTAAAATTATAGTCATATTGAAATTAATGCAAAAGAAACAACCAAAGGTGCTGATGGGACCCAGAGATGCACCAGCCATGCCTGCCCTATCAATACGAGAGCAGCCCTGCTCCAGCTCTGGACAGTGGAAGTCTGTGTTGTGTTAGTAACTTTTAAAATTATAGTCATAGACTCATACAGTATACTCATTTACAGCTTTATGGCTTTTATCACTGGTTGACATTAGCCTGTAGAAAGGGCCAATAGTGAACGAGAGCTGTACTGTGATGGTCTACAGTGTTGAAATATCACGGTACAGCTTAGTCTCAATTCATGGAAGACTATCACTCTCAAACTAGGGGCCATCTGCACTGGGCGCAGTGCTGCAGCCAACAGGAATGATTGGCCTTTGGGGACCTTTCCCAGATAGGCAACAACAACAAATCCATCCGTTGCCTCCTGACGGCCTAACATAGCTTCGCTCCCCTTGGACTCCTGGTCTCGGATTCTGTGACCTGAACAAGCTGGGGTGTGGCTGCGAATTGGGATTTGGAATGAGCGGCGTGAGATGAACGCCACTGTACGACCCAGAACATGGGACAGCAAAAACAAAAAATCCCTCCGGGTACTCCTGCAACATTGTGCGTTGCAGCAAAGAAGAAGAAATAAAAAAGAATTAAAAACCAGCAAACAAACAGAAAATAGAAGTCTCCCCAGCGTTTCATGGCTCCGGTCAGGCTGATCCGGCTAATGTAGTAACCCGTGAGAACAAATCCTGACCGTACCCAAATACATGCACACACACACACATGCACACAATGTATGCACGCTCACTCACACACATGCACACTTGCATGTACACGTGCACACATTGCATACGCAGGACACAAACACACATGTGTGCACACACCCATGCTCGCATGCGCGCGTGTACACACACACACAGTACACACACACACACACACACACACACACACACACACACACACACACACACACACACACACACACACACACACACACACACACACACACGCACACACACATACACAGAATACAAACAAACACACCCCCAGTGCACTCACCCATGCTCGCACTTGCACACACACACACACACACACACACACACACACACACACACACACACACACACACACACACACACACACAGACACACAACACACACACCAATGTGCGCTCACCCATACTCGCATGCACACACACATAGTACACACACATACACACACACATACACACACACACACATACACACACAGAACATAAACAAACACCACCCCATGCGCACGCACCATTCTCACATGCACACAGAGTCACATACACACACAGAACATAAACAAACACACACACACCCATGCGCACGCACCATTCTCACATGCACACAGAGTCACACACACACAGAACATAAACCACATGCTCACATGCACACACACACACATACACACGCAAGATACGTCTAAATTCATGGAAAACTAAATACATAGAAACTAATTGTCTCTGCACTCAGAGATTATCAATTCATCGAGAATATAAATGACCACTGGGACCAGTTAAGGCACAAAAAACACTCAATTCGAGGCTGGTAGATTGAGGTCCCTTTTATTGGAAACAAGACAAACGTTTCTGGCCATAAGCCCGTCTTCAGTGTGGCGACGACAAGAAGGTAGCAAAATAGGAAAGAAAAACTGAGTAGAAAAGTCACACACAAAAAGGAGAGAGACTGAATACAATTCATAATAACCATGGAAAAAAGGAGAGCCTACAAATGGCAAAGTTGAAACACTGAGTATGTGTTAACTCTGTAGAATATGATAAACACAAACACACACAACTGCACACACGCATGCATGCACACACACACACACACACACACACACACACACACACACACACACACACACACACACACACACACACACACACACACACACACACACACACACACACACACACACACACACACACACACACACACACACACACATACACACAGTGAATAAACATTTTGTTCGTGATTTGAACATCACGTTGCATGGCATATGCATACTATTTATAAACAAATCTAAGTTAGAAAAGTAAAGTGACATAAATACTTATGCACACAGACATATGCAAACACAGGTACACACACCCACACCCACATGCACATACACCCACACATGTGCACATATGCACACGGGTGTGCACGCATTCATACACACAAATACTTATATATTAACAATATGTACATTTCCAAACATGACTATTCGTCTACGAGTTGCTAGGCACTATGTGAGGGAAGGAGGGGGGGGGGGGGGGGGTTGGGGGTAGCCCCAGGATGATGCTGGTGATGGACATGGGGGGGAATCATTCTTTGGTGTTGAGGCCTGCTGGCGCGATTGTCCCAAGGTGTTTTATGAGCCAGGATTCACGGAACTTTCTTTGTGTCATTCCGCCTTTGTTTTGCCAAACGCGGCAACTGTTGCATGACCAAGGGAGTGTCCGGGGCTGTTGGAATGGATTCCAATAGGATCCCTGTACGACAGGCGCACGGATCGTAGGTGTTCTGTGTATCTGACGTTCAGGGTTCGGTATGTCTCCCCAACGTACAGTTTGTCTGCCACACTGAAGACGGGCTTATGGCCAGAAACGTTTGTCTTGTTTCCAATAAAAGGGACCTCAATCTACCAGCCTCGAATTGAGTGTTTTTTGTGCCTATCAATTCATCATTTACTATTAGAATGCCCAATGTTGCTCTCTAAATACCGAATGTTCAATATGGACTTTTTTTCTGAAGTATAATAATACCAAGGATACCTTAAGTGACGCAGAAATTGACATTGCTTTAATTGCGAAATTAATGCTGTCCACGCCTATTGGAAGCTTACTGTAGATGTTTCGCTTTGTGTGTTGTTATAATTGTTTTTTGAGCTTGCATGTTTTTTAGTTTTTTTAAAATTAGTTCAATTACTGCATGTTGTCTAAAAACACTATTTGTGTGAAAAGACATTAAATTAAAGATTAATTCATGTGCATGCACGTGTACACACACACACACACACACACACACACACACACACGCTAATATATATACACACACACACACACTCATACACACACACACACACACACATGCACGCACGCGCACACACGCACGCACACACACACACACACACACGCTCATGAATACACACACAAACACACACTCACACACACACGCGCACATACACACACACACACTGTCACAGCTGGACTACTATTAGTATTATTGCTGTTTTAAAAATGGGGATTAGGCCTATCATTAACATGTCACATGTGTTTGCAACATGACGCATTTAGTCATTCATTTTTACTTCGTTTGTTTCCTCATCTTCATTGCTTTGTGTTAATGTGAAGCGTTTTGATGTTTTTAGTTCAATTATTAATCATTACCGGTCAATTAATTTTGTTAAGCTCACTGTTGACTTCAATCAGTAGTGTGTATGTGTATGTGTGTGGTGTGTGTGTGGTGTGTGTGTGTGTGTAAGTACAAAGGATTAAAAACAAAAAGGCAATGAAGATCAATCAGGCCTGTGGTTTTTAACAGCTTGGCTGCAGCATTCATCTCCAGGTTTACCGTATTTTACGGACTATAAGGCGATACGTTTCCCCCAGACTGAGACCCCTGTACCTCATAATGTGACTGATAATATTAAGTTAGGAAATAGAGTAACAAATTCTGAATTTTGAGTCAAATTTGGTGTGTGTGTCTTATAGTCTGTAAAGTATGGTAATTAAATCCAAATCATAACACATAAACTGTAGTATGAAGGGTAAGCAAATTGACATCTTGCTGTGGATTTCTGTGTGTGTGTGTGTGTGTGTGTGTGTGTGTGTGTGTGTGTGTGCAAGTCAAAGTCAAAAATACTTTAATATCTCATTAAGAGAAAATACAGTGTGGTCTCATACAAGCACAGTACAGACAAGAAAACATGTATATTCATGTATTAAAAATGAAAACAAAGCTAAGGAAAAGAATGGACAGCCACCAGCTAGCCAATCATGCTTCACAAGAAGTTGGACATAATTAAACAGCGCCACAAAAGGGACATTAAGTTGCTAGACTAGTTTCTCACAAGAGGCTTGCAGTTGCGAAAACAAAAATTTCATTTTTTGTCCATTTTGAGTTATGGTTATTTTTGTGTTCTCTAACAGCTTATCTTTCATTATTTATAAAGAATAATCTTTAATATGATCTCTAAATGATCTTATAAGTGTTTAAAAATGAGTATGTCAATTGATGCATTTTCTTCAGCTACACTAGACTTAAAACTGTGTTTTCTCAAAATGGCTGACACTCACCCTATTAACTTTAAATGCTCATAACTCTGGAACAAAATAAGATACAAGAATGGTTCTTGTGTCATTAGAAAGAGAACTGTCTGAAGTTTTCAATTGTATAATATAATGTTCTCTGAATGGGGAAGTTTGACACTTAAAGTCTCTTTCGTGATGCTGGGTCACCTTTTGAAGTCGATGCAAGCAACTTTCCCAACACATTGAGAACCGCCCTCTATCCCCCGCCATTTTCTCTCTGTGTGTGTGTGTGTGTGTGTGTGTGTGTGTGTGTGTCTGTATATGTGTGTGTGTGTGTGTGTGTGTGTGTGACTGTATGTGTGTGTGTGTCTGTGTGTGTGTTCGTGCATGCGAGCATGTGTTTGTCTGTATGTTGTATGTGTGTGTGCCCTTTAGTTACATGTATGTGTTATGGGCGTGGGGTTAGGATCTAGGAAAAGGTGGATGTGTTCTTAATTAGATGAAAAAGACCACTTTTTTGGTATTATAGTGATTCAGATTGACTGATTGATTGATTGTTTTTCATTCGACATTGCAAAGTATGAACGATTTGCAAAGGATATCTATGTGTACGGCAGTGTGTCACTGTTCTTGGTAACTGATTGATTGGTTGATGACTGACCGATCAATGGATGGATTGATTGACTGATCGATCAATGGATGGATTGATTAATTGGTTGATGACTGATCGATCAATGGATTGATTGGTTGACTGGTTGATGACTGACCGATCAATGGATGGATGGATTGACTGATCGATCAATGGGTTGATTGATTGGTTGATGACTGATCGATCAATGGATTGATTGGTTGATGACTGATCGATCAATGGATTGATTGACTGATTGGTTGGTTGATGACTGATCGATCAATGGATTGGTTGATGACTGGTTGATGACTGATCGATCAGTGGATGGATGGATTGATTGGTTGATGACATCGATCAATGGATTGGTTGATGACTGATTGATCAATGGATTGATTGATTGGTTGATTACTGATCGATCAATGGATGGATGGATTGATTGGTTGATGACTGATCGATCAATGGATGGATTGCTTGACTGATTGGTTGATGACTGATCGATCAATGGATGGATTGATTGATTGATGACTGATCGATCAATGGATGGATTGATTGGTTGATGACTGATCGATCAATGGATGGATTGATTGACTGATTGATTGATGACTGATCGATCAATGGATTGATTGGTTGATGACTGATCAATCAATGGATGGATTGATTGACTGATTGATTGATGACTGATCGATCAATTGATGGATTGATTGACTGATTGATTGATTGGTTGGTGACTGATCGATCAATGGATTGATTGATTGATTGATGACTGATCAATCAATAGATTGATATGATTGATTGGTTGATGGCTGATCAATCAATGGATGGATTGATTGATGACTGATCGATCGATGGATGGATCGATTGACTGGTTGATGACTGATCGATCAATGGATGGATTAATTGATTGATTGGTTGATGACTGATCGATCAATGAATGGATTGATTGACTGACTGATTGGTTGATGACTGGGTAAAGGTCCAGATTTGCCACCACCCCTGCATTTCTCGGTTAATTCCATTTTTCCATTTCTGCCTTTCTTACCAAACAGCTCTATTTTATTAACCTTTTCAGCTAATTCTCTTTTTGGAATAATAACCCTAACCCTACCCACCCCCCCCTATAAGACGGAAAAACGCAATGAACCATGACTGTGACACATGCCGCGGTGTACTGCAGTACATAGGGGGGGGGGGGGGGGGGGGGGTCCTATTAGATAATGGCCTTTATCATGACTGCAAATAATTATTGAACAAAGCTGAAAATGTTCATAAAATACAGCTTCATGTTTGGTTTACAAGAAAGGCAAAAACGGAAAAATGGAATTAACTGAGGAATGTAGGGGGGGTGGCGCACATCTTGACATTTACCGATGACTTATAGATCAATGGATGGATTGGTTGACTGATTAATTGGTTGATTGACTGACTGATTGATTGGTTGATTTTACAGTTCACATAGGAAAGTACAAACGGTTGACGAACAATATCTATGTGTACGGCATTGTGTTGTGAGCCCTGCTGATAGCTTGATTGATTGATTGATTACGTGTTTGATTGATTGCTTGCTTGATTGATTTATTATGTGTTTGCTTGCTTGATTGATTGATTATGTGTTTGATTGCTTGATTGGTTGATTACTTGCTTGATTGATTATGTGTTTGCTTGATTGATTGATTGCTTGCTTGATTGATTATGTGTTTGCTTGATTGATTGATTGATTGCTGGATTGATTACTTGTTTGCTTGCTTGCTTGATTGATTACGTGTTTGCTTGCTTGATTAATTGATTACGTGTTTGTTTGCTTGATTGAATGCTTGATTGATTGATTACGTGTTTGCTTGCTTGATTGATTACTTGCTTTATTGATTGATTGCGTGATCTAGTGATTGGTTGGTTGGCTGGTTGGTTGATTGATTGATTGGTTTTCCAGTTGACGTTGCCAAGTACGAGCGGTTGGCCAATGATGTCTACATCTACGGCAGTGTGGCCCTGGCCCTGGGCATGGCCAAGGAGACGGACATCGTGCCGTGTCTGTGTGCCGCTCAGAAGCCTTTGTCTTCTGCGGAAATTGCGGAAAGTTTAAAACTCAAAGAGCGGTGAGTGCTTGGTAGTATATTGTATTGTAGTGTAGTGCAGTGGAGTATATCAATATCGTGCCTTGTCTGTGTGCCGCTCAGAAGCCTTTGTCTTCCGCAGAAATTGCGGAAAGTTTAAAACTCAAAGAGCGGTGAGTGCTTGGTAGTGTATTGTACTGTACTGTAGTGTATTGTATTGTATTGACATTGTGCCGTGTCTGTGCCTCTCAGAAGCCTTTGTCTTCCGCAGAAATTGCGGAAAGTTTAAAACTCAAAGAGCGGTGAGTGCTTGGTAGTGTATTGTATTGTAGTGTAGTGCAGTGGAGTGGATTGTATTGACATCGTGCCGTGTCTGTGTGCCGCTCAGAAGCCTTTGTCTTCCTCAGAAATTGCTGAAAGTTTAAAGCTTAAAGAACGCTGAGCATGCATTGTAATGCCGTGCAGTGTAATGTATGAGCGTCATTCCTATGTGCTGCACAGAACCCCACGTCTTCAATGGAAGCAGCGGAAAAAAAACAAAGAGAGAAATATATACAGTTCATCCATTATACATCATACTACATGGATGAAGTCACCCACCAGGAAAAGCAGGAATCCTGATTTTGTCTTTGTTGTTCTTCAGGAAATCCTGAAACCGCATGGTTGAGAATACTGCGATGACAAGCATCCACTGGAATGAGATTTTTTTTAAAATTCGTTTGACTTTTAAAAAATTGAAAGCTGTACCCAGAATGGTGTAGAGTGGCACAGTGGTATCGCGTTCGCTTCGTGTCAAGTAAACCCGAGTTCGAACCTGGGTACAGGGGATTTTTTCCTCTCATTCTGCACTAGGCCTTAACGGTCTGAACGTGGAGTCTTTTGGATGAGACGATAAACCGAGGTCCCGTGTGCCCATGCACTTAGCATACGTAAAACCCAGTGGCAACGAAAAAGTTGTCATTTGGTCAAAATTTACCCCCCCCCCCCCCCCCCCCCCCCCCCCTCCCTCATCAGTGACAAAAATCGCATGCAAAAAAAACAACAACAACAAAACTCTGGCTGCGACGCGCTCTCCAGGTGGGAGCAACCCGAATTTCACAGAGACGCTTCTGTGACTATAAAGTACCTAATACCTAAAGAATGTCTGATAAAAGTGTGCCAAAAGAAACCCTTCGGCTTCATGAGGCTTCACCCTTTAACCCCCACAAGGGGCTTGATCCCGCCAAGGCGGCGGGAAGGAGTTAAAATAAACACAAACAAACAAAACCCCACTGCCCTATTCACTGCATGTGTGTACTTTTGGTGTTGTGTGTATGTGTGTGTATTTGTGTGTCTGTCTGCGTGTGTACATTGTGTGTGAGTGTATAAATTGTATCTTGTGGATCCTCTAACGTTTGTGTAAGTGTGTTGGTGTATGCGGTCAGTCCGTGCAACTCGGTTGCTATGGCTTACTGAATGAAAGATGAAAGAGAGAGAGAGAGAGAGAGAGAGAGAGAGAGTGAGTGAGTGAGTGAGTTGCTTTGTATATGCGTTGTTGCTGCTTTGTGTCATTCTTAAACACTATTTTTGTTGTCTACTTGTTGATGAATATTCGATTGTAAAGCGCTTTGGGCTCATTTGAGGTAAAGTGCTATGTAAATGTACTCCAGTGGAACCTCCCTTATAAGACCTCCCATTATAAGACTCCCTCCCACATAAGACCTACTTCTCTGAGACATTGCCCTTCTTTGTAAGTATTAAAATTACCTCCCTTATAAGACCCCTCCCTTATAAGATCTCATTTTGGATGATTTTTGAAGGTCTTATATGGGAGGTTTCACTGTATTATTATTATTATTCTCTACTGACATAAACAGAATAAAAAAGACGCTTCAAGTGACGAGTCTTAACAAGTGATGTATTATGTGTTCATGCCGCCCATGCTCCACGCACAGCTTGTGCACTGTGTGGCTCTGGCCCTAAAGGGTCTGCTACGCTACATACGATTCGCTGTCAATGCCATGTGGTTGTGACTATGTGAGTCATGATTCACATGAAATTCTTCTTCTTTTGCATTTCCAGGCCGTAAGATACATATGTGTCAGTTTTTGTGTTTTTACCGGTCTCCCTGCTGTGTACAGCCGACACATTCCGATTTCGGAGGAGCTCAAAGGAGAACAATTATTTGGATGATTTTTTTTTTTAAAGGCAGGAAAATGGGCCAATAAGTCAGAAAGATAGTAGATGATAGAAAGCAATGGGAAAAGGCAGAGTCAAATAGAGTGGCAGATTAGAGGAAGTTACAAGCACAGAACTTCCATAAGGTGGGGGAACTATTTTTACGAAAGACCCCCCCACCTGGTATCCCCTCGGGGAGAGACTCGTGGAGGGGCGGGGTTGTCCAGCTCCCCATATGGAGGCACGAGGCATCCACCCACTGCCCCGACATGATTTTCATGTATCGGGTCTACTTTCGCTCTATATAGAGCTATTTAGAGACGGAAGTATTTCAGGTGAATCATGACTCGCATCGTCACAATCGCATCGCATTGACTGAGTTCACAGCGAATCGCATGTAGTGTAGCATGCCCTAAGGCAATTAGGAAAATTGTTCATGTTCACACCTGAATACTCCATAACTAGGATAATTATTGTTAATTGTCGTCCCCCGGGGTATGTATTTGTACTGATTTGTCTCTGTCTGCAGCTACGCGCGAGATGTGCTCAACTGTTTGACGCACGGTGGCAGCATTAATGTTGTTGCTCATATGTAATTTCACTGAATATATAATTTTACGAACTTAGTGGTCATATCACTTTCTGATTTGACTTCATGCTTCTTTAAAAAAAATTGAATTTGTAAAGCACGTTGACTGATTGAGCATACATCTGTGTCGATTTTGTCGATATATGAAATAAATGACTACTACCAATATTCATAAATGTATCAGTGTTAATTTAGATGTGCATGTGTTGGTCTCTGACTCATAAGCATTTCAGGTCGATGTGCCACAAAGCGTTGCTCATGTTCTCCTGATGCACTTTTTCTTCTTCAAAACAATTGGTATTTGGTACTTTATATTCACAGAGGCCGATGTGAAACATACAATTTTCTCTGTCCCCAGCTACGTGTGAGAGCTGCTGAACTCTGACAATACAGGGCTCCCAGGGACCCCCATTTGGGGGTCTATGAAGTACTAAAATTCTAAAGGACCCTCTACAAAAAATGCGCAGGGGTCCCAGGGATGCACAAGAAAAATTATTTTTAGCATTCGCTATGCCACTGGGACCCTCTATCCCTCCTCTAGGACCCTCTATGCTGTAAGTGAAGGAGTCCCTGGGACGCCTTGTTTTGCGGGACGATTGAGAGCCCTGCGATAGCACAATGTGTTCTAATTATTCTTGATTATTGATTATAGATTCAAATATATTGTCTATGTATGTTTTGACGAGTATAGAGGGTGGTGTGGCGGAGAGGTAGAGGGGAGGGAGGGAGGTGGGGGAGAGTATGTGTGTGTCCAATTAACTTTTGTTTCCCTGTGGTACAAGTATTTTTGATTTCTGATGTATTCTTTATTGTTGATTGCATGCCATGTATATATATCGCAATGTTTATGTATGACACTATTGATTGTAATTTGTTATTTTAAGGCGCTTTGAGCTGTATTTATCAGGATATTGCACCATATAAATATTATTCATTATTATTATTATTAATGTTTATCATTGACGCTAGGTTCTGAATACACTACTGTCTCTGTCCCCAGCTACGTGCGAGAGCTGCTGAACTCTCTGACAGTGGCGGGCTTAGTTCATCTGGAGGGAGGGAGTGGGGGGAGGGAGGGGAGGGAGGGAAGGTACTGGGTACCCCCCACCCTCCGTCCCCATCTACAGCGGTCCAGTGTGCTGTCGCTCATCGTGTCTTCCAACGCCAGGAGCTTCGCCGATGTGAAGAAATGCTTCCCCATCGATGGGCCGTACAGTAAGTCTATCTTTCTGTCTGTGTCTATGTCTCTCTCTCTCTCTCTCTCTCTCTCTCTCTCTCTCTCTCTCTCTCTCTCTCTCTCTCTCTCTCTCTCTCTCTCTCTCTCTCTCTCTCTCTCTCTCTCTCTCTCTCTCTCTCTCTCTCTCTCTCTGTCTCTCTCTCTCTCTCTCTCTCTCTCTCTCTCTCTCTCTCTCTCTCTCTCTCTCTCTCTCTCTCTGTCTCTGTCTCTCTCTCTCTCTCTCTCTCTCTCTCTCTCTCTCTCTCTCTCTGTCTCTCTCTCTCTCTCTCTCTCTCTCTCTCTCTCTCTGTCTCTCTCTCTCTCTCTCTCTCTCTCTCTCTCTCTCTCTCTCTCTCTCTCTCTCTCTCTCTCTCTCTCTCTCTCTCTCTCTCTCTCTCTCTCTCTCTCTCTCTCTCTCTCTCTCTCTCTCTCTCTCTCTCTCTCTCTCTCTCTCTCTCTCTCTCTCTCTCTCTCTCTCTCTCTCTCTCTCTCTCTCTCTGTCTCAGTCTGTCCTTGCCCCTCCATTCCTGTCTGTGTTTCTCTCTTTCTCTGTCGCTGATTGTGTCTTCCGGTGTCAGGAGTTTTGCCAGTGTAAAGAAAATGCTTCCACATTGATGGGCCATATTGTTATGTGTTTGTGTGTGCACCAGGGGGGTAGGGATGGGGATGTGTGTGTTCAGTTCAGGGTGGGAGGGCATACCAGGGGGGTAGGGATGGGGATGTGTGTGTTCAGTTCAGGGTGGGAGGGCAGACCAGGGGGGTAGGGATGGGATGTGTGTGTTCAGTTCAGGGTGGGAGGGCATACCAGGGGGGTAGGGATGGGGATGTGTGTGTTCAGTTCAGGGTGGGAGGGCATACCAGGGGGGTAGGGATGGGGATGTGTGTGTTCAGTTCAGGGTGGGAGGGCAGACCAGGGGGGTAGGGATGGGGATGTGTGTGTTCAGTTCAGGGTGGGAGGGCATACCAGGGGGGTAGGGATGGGGATGTGTGTGTTCAGTTCAGGGTTACCAGGGGGGTAGGGATGGGGATGTGTGTGTTCAGACCAGGGGGGTAGGGATGGGGATGTGTGTGTTCAGTTCAGGGTGGGAGGGCATACCAGGGGGGTAGGGATGGGGATGTGTGTGTTCAGTTCAGGGTGGGAGGGCATACCAGGGGGGTAGGGATGGGGATGTGTGTGTTCAGTTCAGGGTGGGAGGGCAGACCAGGGGGGTAGGGATGGGGATGTGTGTGTTCAGTTCAGGGTGGGAGGGCAGACCAGGGGGGTAGGGATGGGGATGTGTGTGTTCAGTTCAGGGTGGGAGGGCAGACCAGGGGGGTAGGGATGGGGATGTGTGTGTTCAGTTCAGGGTGGGAGGGCATACCAGGGGGGTAGGGATGGGGATGTGTGTGTTCAGTTCAGGGTGGGAGGGCATACCAGGGGGGTAGGGATGGGGATGTGTGTGTTCAGTTCAGGGTGGGAGGGCATACCAGGGGGGTAGGGATGGGGATGTGTGTGTTCAGTTCAGGGTGGGAGGGCAGACCAGGGGGGTAGGGATGGGGATGTGTGTGTTCAGTTCAGGGTGGGAGGGCATACCAGGGGGGTAGGGATGGGGATGTGTGTGTTCAGTTCAGGGTGGGAGGGCATACCAGGGGGGTAGGGATGGGGATGTGTGTGTTCAGTTCAGGGTGGGAGGGCAGACCAGGGGGGTAGGGATGGGGATGTGTGTGTTCAGTTCAGGGTGGGAGGGCAGACCAGGGGGGTAGGGATGGGGATGTGTGTGTTCAGTTCAGGGTGGGAGGGCATACCAGGGGGGTAGGGATGGGGATGTGTGTGTTCAGTTCAGGGTGGGAGGGCATACCAGGGGGGTAGGGATGGGGATGTGTGTGTTCAGTTCAGGTTGGGAGGGCATACCAGGGGGGTAGGGATGGGGATGTGTGTGTTCAGTTCAGGGTGGGAGGGCAGACCAGGGGGGTAGGGATGGGGATGTGTGTGTTCAGTTCAGGGTGGGAGGGCATACCAGGGGGGTAGGGATGGGGATGTGTGTGTTCAGTTCAGGGTGGGAGGGCATACCAGGGGGGTAGGGATGGGGATGTGTGTGTTCAGTTCAGGGTGGGAGGGCATACCAGGGGGGTAGGGATGGGGATGTGTGTGTTCAGTTCAGGGTGGGAGGGCAGACCAGGGGGGTAGGGATGGGGATGTGTGTGTTCAGTTCAGGGTGGGAGGGCAGACCAGGGGGGTAGGGATGGGGATGTGTGTGTTCAGTTCAGGGTGGGAGGGCAGACCAGGGGGGTAGGGATGGGGATGTGTGTGTTCAGTTCAGGGTGGGAGGGCATACCAGGGGGGTAGGGATGGGGATGTGTGTGTTCAGTTCAGGGTGGGAGGGCATACCAGGGGGGTAGGGATGGGGATGTGTGTGTTCAGTTCAGGGTGGGAGGGCAGACCAGGGGGGTAGGGATGGGGATGTGTGTGTTCAGTTCAGGGTGGGAGGGCATACCAGGGGGGTAGGGATGGGGATGTGTGTGTTCAGTTCAGGGTGGGAGGGCAGACCAGGGGGGTAGGGATGGGGATGTGTGTGTTCAGTTCAGGGTGGGAGGGCATACCAGGGGGGTAGGGATGGGGATGTGTGTGTTCAGTTCAGGGTGGGAGGGCATACCAGGGGGGTAGGGATGGGGATGTGTGTGTTCAGTTCAGGTTGGGAGGGCATACCAGGGGGGGGGTGGGGATGTTGTTGTGTTCATACCAGGGGGGTAGGGATGGGGATGTGTGTGTTCAGTTCAGGGTGGGAGGGCAGACCAGGGGGGTAGGGATGGGGATGTGTGTGTTCAGTTCAGGTGGGAGGGCATACCAGGGGGGTGGGAGGGTTCATACCAGGGGGGTAGGGATGGGGATGTGTGTGTTCAGTTCAGGGTGGGAGGGCAGACCAGGGGGGTAGGGATGGGGATGTGTGTGTTCAGTTCAGGGTGGGAGGGCATACCAGGGGGGTAGGGATGGGGATGTGTGTGTTCAGTTCAGGGTGGGAGGGCAGACCAGGGGGGTAGGGATGGGGATGTGTGTGTTCAGTTCAGGGTGGGAGGGCATACCAGGGGGGTAGGGATGGGGATGTGTGTGTTCAGTTCAGGGTGGGAGGGCAGACCAGGGGGGTAGGGATGGGGATGTGTGTGTTCAGTTCAGGTTGGGAGGGCATACCAGGGGGGTAGGGATGGGGATGTGTGTGTTCAGTTCAGGGTGGGAGGGCAGACCAGGGGGGTAGGGATGGGGATGTGTGTGTTCAGTTCAGGGTGGGAGGGCAGACCAGGGGGGTAGGGATGGGGATGTGTGTGTTCAGTTCAGGGTGGGAGGGCAGACCAGGGGGGTAGGGATGGGGATGTGTGTGTTCAGTTCAGGGTGGGAGGGCAGACCAGGGGGGTAGGGATGGGGATGTGTGTGTTCAGTTCAGGGTGGGAGGGCAGACCAGGGGGGTAGGGATGGGGATGTGTGTGTTCAGTTCAGGGTGGGAGGGCAGACCAGGGGGGACAGTTGAGGGTGGGAGTTGGGTGAGAGGAGGGGGGGGGGGCACTGTTTCTGATAGTGTTTTCCAATGCCTGAAGCTTTGCTGATGTGCTTTCACATCGATGGATTCATAATGTCTGTGTGTGTGTGTGTGTGTGTGTGTGTTTGTCTCTACAGGCAGTCGTTACACGGCCAAATCCTTTGTGGTCATGGATAAAATACTTCACACTAACCTCTCTCTCTCTCTCTCTCTCTCTCTCTCTCTCTCTCTCTCTCTCTCTCTCTCTCTCTCTCTCTCTCTCTCTCTCTCTCTCTCTCTCTCTCTCTCTCTCTCTCTCTCTCTCTCTCTCTCTCTCTCTGTGTCTACAGGCAGTCGTTACAATGCCAACTCCTTTGCGGTGATGGACAAAATAGTTCACACCAATCAGGACAGACTGGCTGAAGCTGTCTTTCAAACCCCACATCTCAAGAACCGAGTGGGTAAGGTAATTTATTAACTGTTGTTAGAAAAGAACTTTAACATACTTCTTTTTTTCTTCTTATTCTGCATTCTAAGTCCTTATGGCCATAATGGGTAAGGTCCGTTTTTTCAGTTTTCACTGGTCTCCCCGCTGCATTCAGCTGACACATTCCGATTTCGGAGGAGCCCAAAGAAGAAAATTGTTTAGAAGATTTTTTTTAAGGGAGAAGAATTGGCCGATAAGTGAGAACATTGTTGATAACAGTAAGAAGAGAAAAGGGCAGTCAGAGAAAGTTCAAAGAGAGTGACGGATCGGAGAAAGATGTTAGCACAGAACTTCCAGAAGGTGGGGGAACTTTTTTTTCCCCAAGAACACCCCCCCCCCCCCCCCCCCCCCCCTCGGTATCCCCACAGGGAGAAACATACAATATTATCTAATTATGCAATACATGTACTCTGAATATAAAAGAAAAACGCTTGGAAATCATCGTATGACATGATAAAGAAAGAAAATTTCTAAGCTACAATTTCCAAACTTCACATTCATTGGGGGGAAGAAAAGCCTACTGAGATTTTCAGACTAATGTAGAAGCTTGTTTTCCAAAACTTTGTTCATGAAACAATAAACTTTTGGGTATAGGTCAAGTTGTGCCACCCCCCCTACCTATCTCGGTTAATTGTATTTTTCCGTTATTGCCTTTCTTACCATACATAAAGCTGTATTTTAGGAACATTTTTAGCTGATAACCTTTTTGGAATACTAACCCTATCCCTAGCCCTAAACCTAACCCTACCCCCCACCCTATAAGATGGAAAAACGCAACGACCCACAACTGTGACAAATCGCGGTGTACTGCAGTACATAGTGGGGGGTAGGGTTAGGTTTAGGGCTAGGGTTAGGGATAGGGTTAGTATTCCAAAAAGGTTAATAGCTGAAAATGTTCCTAAAATACAGCTTTATGTATGGTAAGAAAGGCAAAAACGGAAAAATAGAATTAACCGAGAAATGCAGGGGGGGTGGCACATCTTTACCTTTACCAACTTTTGCAAGCGATAACAACATAGGAAAATGCAGTAGGTAAAACTCCCATGATGTTACCTCTTCTAGCGCCAAGTATTGTCTGACGTTCTTGGTTGTCCGTCTCATCTTAACTGACAAGAGGGAAGTAACATTTTTTTCCAGTGCGCATGCATTGCTGTTACGGCAGAATCGGTGACAAAAGCTCTACAAAAAAACCCACATGGCAGGGTGCTTGGCAGTGAATGTGTCTGCATTTGGTGGGAGTGTAGAGTGATGTCTTGGGCGAATATATTTGTCCATGGTGCTTGAAGAGTTAGTATTATAGTCTTGACAAAATGTCCTAATTCTCTCATCCTAAAAGTATGGGTGTGAGAGGGCCCAAAACAAAGAAAGTGAAGCCGATGGTATATTGTCACAGTGCTGAAACAGAACTTTGCCTGCATCATCAGATTGTTTTTAGGTTTGCTGCCACACAAATGTTACTGTCCGATGCAGTTTCATCCAGCCAAGCCCTGTCAGAGTTGTGTTGACGTCCGATAGTTTCATCCAGCCAAGCCCTGTCAGAGTTGTGTTGGCATCCTTGTGTTGACGTCCGATGCAGTTTTATCCAGCCAAGCCCCGTAAGAGTTGTGTTGGTATCCTTGTGTTGAAACAAAAGTTTCATCCAGCCAAGCCCTGTCAGATTTGTGTTTTTAGTGTGGCGTCCGATGCAGTTTTATCCAGCCAAGCCCTGTCAGAGTTGTGTTGGTATCCTTGTGTTGGCGTCCGATGCAGTTTCATCCAGCCAAGCCCTGTCAGAGTTGTGTTGGCATCCTTGTGTTGACGTCCGATGCAGTTTCATCCAGCCAAGCCCTGTCAGAGTTGTGTTGGTATCCTTGTGTTGACGTCCGATACAGTTTCATCCAGCCAAGCCCTGTCAGAGTTGTGTTGGTATCCTTGTGTTGACGTCCGATGCAGTTTCATCCAGCCAAGCCCTGTCAGAGTTGTGTTGGTATCCTTGTGTTGACGTCCGATACAGTTTCATCCAGCCAAGCCCTGTCAGAGTTGTGTTGGTATCCTTGTGTTGACGTCCGATAGTTTCATCCAGCCAAGCCCTGTCAGAGTTGTGTTGGTATCCTTGTGTTGACGTCCGATAGTTTCATCCAGCCAAGCCCTGTCAGAGTTGTGTTGGCATCCTTGTGTTGACGTCCGATACAGTTTCATCCAGCCAAGCCCTGTCAGAGTTGTGTTGGTATCCTTGTGTTGACGTCCGATACAGTTTCATCCAGCCAAGCCCTGTCAGATTTGTGTTGGTATCCTTGTGTTGACGTCCGATGCAGTTTCATCCAGCCAAGCCCTGTCAGAGTTGTGTTGGTATCCTTGTGTTGACGTCCGATGCAGTTTCATCCAGCCAAGCCCTGTCAGAGTTGTGGTGGCATCCTTGTGTTGACGTCCGATACAGTTTCATCCAGCCAAGCCCTGTCAGAGTTGTGTTGGTATCCTTGTGTTGACGTCCGATGCAGTTTCATCCAGCCAAGCCCTGTCAGAGTTGTGTTGGTATCCTTGTGTTGACGTCCGATGCAGTTTCATCCAGCCAAGCCCTGTCAGAGTTGTGTTGGTATCCTTGTGTTGACGTCCGATACAGTTTCATCCAGCCAAGCCCTGTCAGAGTTGTGTTGACGTGGTTTCATCCTGTGTGTGTTGACGTCCGTCCAGCCAAGCCCTGTCAGAGTTGTGTTGGCGTCCGATAGTTTCATCCAGCCAAGCCCTGTCAGAGTTGTGTTGGTATCCTTGTGTTGACGTCCGATGCAGTTTCATCCAGCCAAGCCCTGTCAGAGTTGTGTGGCGTCCGATAGTTTCATCCAGCCAAGCCCTGTCAGAGTTGTGTTGGCGTCCGATAGTTTCATCCAGCCAAGCCCTGTCAGAGTTGTGTTGGTATCCTTGTGTTGACGTCCGATACAGTTTCATCCAGCCAAGCCCTGTCAGATTTGTGTTGGCATCCTTTGTGACGTCCTGCAGTTTCATCCAGCCAAGCCCTGTCAGAGTTGTGTGGTGGCATCCTTGTGTTGACGTCCGATGCAGTTTCATCCAGCCAAGCCCTGTCAGAGTTGTGTTGGTATCCTTGTGTTGACGTCCGATAGTTTCATCCAGCCAAGCCCTGTCAGAGTTGTGTTGGTATCCTTGTGTTGACGTCCGATGCAGTTTCATCCAGCCAAGCCCTGTCAGAGTTGTGTTGGTATCCTTGTGTTGACGTCCGATAGTTTCATCCAGCCAAGCCCTGTCAGAGTTGTGTTGGTATCCTTGTGTTGAGTCGTCCGATGCAGTTTCATCCAGCCAAGCCCTGTCAGAGTTGTGTTGGTATCCTTGTGTTGACGTCCGATGCAGTTTCATCCAGCCAAGCCCTGTCAGAGTTGTGTTGGCATCCGATGCAGTTTCATCCAGCCAAGCCCTGTCAGAGTTGTGTTGGTATCCTTGTGTTGACGTCCGATACAGTTTCATCCATCCAAGCCCTGTCAGATTTGTGTTGGCATCCTTTGTCGATCTCCTCTTTCTTCACATCTATGGTGTGATGTACAACTTTCATGGCTGAAGAGGAAACATTTCTCTCAAAATTTTGTAAACATCAAAATTATCCTTCCATATTTTTCGGACTATAAGGCATTTGTATAAGGTGCACCCCCCAAAGTTTACCCAAATTTCAGATTTTGTTATTATATTTTCTTACTATTTCATCAGTCACATTATAAGGTGGAGGGGTCTGAGTCTGGGAAAAAAGTATTGCCTTATAGTCAGAACAATACGGTACTTCTCTGAAATGACAGGGAGGAAGCAGCCGAGCACATGAAAAAGGCACATTGCCATTGGACGTAACTGGCCAACCTCAGAGAAGCTTACGAAATTCACTCAATAGAATGCACTTCTGCTACAAATATCTTTCGTCTTCACTGTGTGCTCAATGAAGAAAATCTATATCTATCGAACTCATCAATCTGCACGATCTTCTCTCTGTACTTTAAAAAAAAAATTTTTTTTAGTTAAATAGAAAAGACGCATTTACGTGTTTATGCGTAACTCATATTCCTGTAAAAAGAAGAAAGATGTCTGCATTCTGACATGACAGGGGAGACAATCTGTCAAAGAGGGAGTTGAACTCTCCCCCAGCTCTCAATCTGAAAGTATCATTTTTGTCAATTTATGAAAAGAACCCTGACTTAATCCTTGCTCTTATCCATTACCCAAATAAGACCAACTGTTGTTTCACAGGATGCCTTCCACAGGATGCCTTCCACAGGACCAACTGTTGTTTCACAGGATGCCTTCCACAGGACGAACTTGTTTCACAGGATGCCTTCCACAGGACGAACTGTTGTTTCACAGGATGCCTTCCACAGGACGAACTGTTGTTTCACAGGATGCCTTCCACAGGATGAACTGTTGTTTCACAGGATGCCTTCCACAGGACGAACTGTTGTTTCACAGGATGCCTTCCACAGGACTAACTGTTGTTTCACAGGAAAATATTCAATAAATAAATAAAAAATCGGTAAGGGTTAGCCAAACAATACCTTTGCAACAAAAAACACACAAAAAGATGATCAGTTTGATGTCGTTGAAAAAACTTTCTTTCCACAAAATCAACTATCTCTGTCGTTTTCTTGTGTTTAATTTTTTTTTTTAGTTGAATAGAAAAAGCGCATTTATGCGTTAAGCCGGTGCCACATGGCTTGTAAAATCATATGAGGATGCGATACAATTGTGTCACGTGAGTTATGATTCACGTGAAATACTTCCGTCTGAAAATAATTCTGCCATTTTCGCTCACTATGCTCCAGTAGACCCAATTCATGAATTTCACGTGAATCGTGACTCGCATCGTCACAATCGCATCGCATTCAGATGCGATTCGCATGTGGTGTGGCTGGCCTTCAACTCTCCCATCTCTGTAACAAGAAGGAAGACGTCTGCATTCTGACATGACAGGGGAGACAATCTGTCAAAGGGGGGGTTTAACTCTCCCCACCTCTCAATCTCAAAGTATCATTTTTTCCATGCACGAAAAGGGTTCTAGGACAACTACCCCCCGGACAACTATCCCCCGGCAGACAGTCACCCCCTGGACAACTACCCACCGGACAACTACCCCCCCCCCCCCCCCCCCCCCTGAAAACAGTCAAATTTAAAAAAAGTGAAAAAATGGACATGGTTTTTTTTACTTGTATATTATATTTTATTTTACATATCATGCACTAATTTCTATGTACAAGGCAATTATACACCAGCAATTATATACAAGGCAAAATGTTCTTCGTATAATCCACATCTGTATGTTGTGTGCAATACCTCGTAGAAAGTCCCAGATAGGGCGGCTGCCATAGTCGGCCACAACTCTAACTAAGCGCTCGGTGATGGCCTTGTATTTGCCGCGTTGTGGTGGAGCCACTTGTCCAGCTAGTATCTGGGGGGTAGTTGTCCTGACAACGTGTGTGTGCACGCACAAACGTGTGTGTGTGTGTTACTGTATTTGTGTGTATTACTGTGTGTGTGTGTCTGTATTACAAAATAATGTGTGGGGGGTACTTGTCCAGGGGGTAGATGTCATAGGGGGGTAGTTGTCCAGGGGGTAGATGTCATAGGGGGGTAGTTGTCCAGGGGGTAGATGTCATAGGGGGTACTTGTCATAGGGGGGTACTTGTCCAGGGGGTAGATGTCATAGGGGGGTAGTTGTCCAGGGGGTAGATGTCCTAGGGGGGTACTTGTCCAGGGGGTACTTGTCCAGGGGGTAGATGTCCAGGGGGTAGATGTCCTAGGGGGGTACTTGTCCAGGGGGTAGATGTCCTAGGGGGTAGTTGTCCAGGGGGTAGATGTCCTAGGGGGGGTACTTGTCCGGGGGGTACTTGTCCTGATACCACGAAAAGAATCCAAACTTAATCCTTGCTCTTATCCCTTACCCAAGCAAGACAAAATGTTTCACAGGAAAATATTCAATGAAAGAAAATGGTAAAGGTCTTTGTCCACATTAACCCTTTCACCGCCAGCCATATTTCAGCCACAAATTGACATTAAATTTACCTGGGTAGAGAACAAAATCCATCTGCAGTATTGGGGGTTCTTCTATGACGTATACAAAATAAGGTCTATCCTTACTTCCCAAAACTAAGACAATAGGGTATTTGGATAATAGACCCCAATTTGATGCCTTTTAGTGGCATAGGTGTTATAATCACTGTGGTGCTAAAATGTGACTTTGGCGGTGAAAGGGTTAATATTCCCAAAATATGTGACCCGGAAAGGGACATTAAGTGTCAAAACAACCATTCTGAGAAAATGGCACAGTTGAAAACGTCACACAATTCTCTTTCTAATGATACAGTGATGTGCAGAGGATCCAAAAGTGATGGGACAAACTGTCCTGAGGCAAGGGAATCAACAGGACAATGGCCTGGTCTTACAGAAATCAATAGGACAACGTCCTGGCTATTGTAGAAATCAATAGGACAATGTCCTGGCTATTGCATAAATCAATAGGACAATGTCCTGGCTCTTGCAGAAATCAACAGGACAATGTCCTGGTCTTGCAGAAATCAATAGTACAATGTCCTGGCTATTGTAGAAATCAATAGGACAATGGCCTGGCTATTGTAGAAATCAATAGGACAATGTCCTGGCTATTGCAGAAATCAACAGGACAATGTCCTGGCTCTTGCAGAAATCAATAGGACAATGTCCTGGCTCTTGCAGAAATCAATAGGACAATGTCCTGACTCTTGCAGAAATCAATAGGACAATGTCCTGGCTATTGTAGAAATCAATAGGACAATGTCCTGGCTATTGCAGAAATCAACAGGACAATGTCCTGGCTATTGCAAAAATCAGCAGGACAATGGCCTGGTCTTGTAGAAATCAATAGGACAATGTCCTGGTCTTGTAGAAATCAATAGGACAATGTCCTGGTCTTACAGAAATCAATAGGACAATGTCCTGGCTCTTGCAGAAATCAATAGAACAATGTCCTGGCTCTTGTAGAAATCAATAGGACAATGTCCTGGTCTTGCAGAAATCAATAGGACAATGGCCTGGTCTTGCATAAATCAATAGGACAATGTTCTGGTCTTGCAGAAATCAATAGGACAATGTCCTGGTCTTGTAGAAATCAATAGGACAATGTCATGGCTCTTGTAGAAATCAATAGGACAATGTCCTGGTCTTGCAGAAATCAATAGGACAATGGCCTGGTCTTGCATAAATCAATAGGACAATGTTCTGGTCTTGCAGAAATCAATAGGACAATGTCCTGGTCTTGTAGAAATCAATAGGACAATGTCCTGGTCTTGCAGAAATCAATAGGACAATGGCCTGGTCTTGCAGAAATCAATAGGACAATGGCCTGGTCTTGCAGAAATCAATAGGACAATGGCCTGGTCTTGCAGAAATCAACAGGACAAAGTGTGCAAGTGCTAAAAGTTTAATAAGACATTTGTCCTGACAGGGGAAAACACAATAGGACAACTAACATTTTCCATTTTAATAGGTAATAAATACAATTGTCTATGTATGTTTTGACGAGTATAGAGGGTGGGGTGGCGGAGAGGTAGAGGGGAGGGAGGGAGGTGGGGGAGAGTATATGTGTGTCCAATTAACTTTTGTTTCCCTGTGGTACAAGTATTTTTGATTTCTGATGTATTCTTTATTGTTGATTGCATGCCATGTATATATATCGCAATGTTTATGTACGACACTATCGATTGTAATTTGTTATTGTAAGGCGCTTTGAGCTGTGTTTATCAGGATATTGCGCCATATAAATATTATTATTATTATTATTATGTACACAGACAACAACAAAAACATATATAAGATGATGAAAGTGATGTCATTGAATTTTTTTTTTCTACGGAAAGTCACTATCATGACATTAAAATGTCGCTCTGTTCTTGTTCTACTGATGTTAATAGAGGAAAGGCCTCAAGGCTCCAGACCAATAATGTCAGTGATAGCAGTAGGAATTGTTCGGAAATAATTAAGGGGAGTAATTTCATGGTGTGTGGGAGTGATCTTGCCTAATTCAATCAGTCAAACAGGGGAAGTTATTCTACCATCAAGTAGATCCCCAGCTCTCGCCTCGTGTGTTTGAGTAGACTTACATCACTTAGAACACTGTGCGTCATTCGAAAATGTATGTCATTTATATTTTTACATCACATTTTGCAAGTTCTATCAGTTTGTGGATACTAGCCACCCCTCATTTTTCCCCAAAAAAAATTGCAAATCGCTGACTCGCATCCTGCGGTTTCAAGCTTCGACGCCGTGGTTGCTATGGTTTTGACTGAGTAAGTCGAGGTAATCAACTCTAATTTTGACAAAGTGCTCTCCTCTATTTTTTCCCGAAAATCGTCTGTTGATATAGTTGTAAATGTTGTACAGTGGAACCTCCCTGTGAAGACCTTCCCTAGAGACCCTATTCAGATGTGACCCCCAAAAAATGTTCACCGATTTTTTTCCCCTTCATATCTGGCCTACGGAGTGCCCACCTCCCTGCTAAGACGTTTTTCCTGTCTGGTTCTTCAAGGTCTTAATGGGGAGGTTGCACTGTATGTTCCGCTGTATACAGGCATTGGAATGTTCAGCTTTTAAACACATTTAAGCTTTTTTTTGATGGCCCAAGATGATATTTTTTCAGATATAAAAAAGAAACCAGCTGAGTAAGAAATACCTCTTACGAGTGAATGCAGAATGAATCAAATATATCAGTTCTATTTCTAATGCTGTTTTTAAGGCTTAGATTACAACAACAAAACTTCAGCTTGATGCACGCTTTTCAGGTTTTTTCACAATTCCTCAATCCCATCAGGGCTCCCAGGGACCCCCATTTGGGAGTCTATGAAGCACTAAGATTCTCAAGGACCCTCTAAAAGAATGTGCAATGCCACTGGGACCCTCTATCCTGCCTCTAGGACCCTCTATACTGTAAGTGAAGGAGTCCCTGGGACCCCTTGATTTGCGGGACGATTGGGAGCCCTGCCCATGGCAGTGTATCCCGATGAACAGTGGCCACATTTTCCACTGTGGTGTGCAGAAAAAGGCCTGAAAGTTTTAGACGTAGGCTGTGGGATGGGTCGACTTTCGCTGCACATCGCCTCCCTTTACCCACAATCCCACTTCACCCTCTCCGACATCGTGCCGGAGCCGCTAGAGCGCGCCAGGCAGGAGTCGGAGAAACTGGGCCTCTCCAACGTCAGTTTTCGCACGCTGGACGTCTGTAACCTTTCCGACGAGATGGAGGAGAATTTCGACTGGGTCTTGTGTCGGAACGTCATCCATGACTTGCCATATCCTTCCAAAGCTTTGGAAGGCATCTGCAAGGTATTGTTGTGTCTGTGTTGCGCTTTCTTTCTTTCCTTCTGTCTCCTTCTCTAGGTCTCTTTATCTATCTATCTATGTTTCCTTGTTTATCTCTCTCTCTCTCTCTAGCCTTTTTGGGGGGTTTTGTTCCAAAGCTTTAGAAGGCATCTGCAAGGTAGTGTTGTGTGTCTGTTGCGTTTTCTTTCTTTCCTTCTGTCTCCTTCTCTAGGTCTCTTTATCTATCTTTCTCTCTATGTTTCTTTGTTTATCTCCCTCTCTCTCTCTATCCTTTTTGTTTTGTTGTTGTTCCAGGGCTGTGGAAGGCATTTGGGTTAGGTTCGTAAATCTATCTTTGTGTGTGTGTGTTTCTTTGTCTCTCTTTGTCTCTGTGCACTTTACACGAGGAAACCTTGTGCGCTTATCTGCAGATAGGTACAAGAAAGTAAGAAAAATAAACTCATGTGTTTCTGCGTTGCCCTTAAATCCCATCCGCTCATTTCTTACTTTCTGTTACTTATTTGCGGATAAGCACATGAGATTTCCGTGTGTAATGTGTGCAAAGCCTTACTCTCCTTGTCTATCACTCTATCTCTTTCTGTTGTCTGTTTCTTTCTCTCTCTGTCGTCTGTTTCTCTCGTCTGTTTCTCTGTGTTGTCTGTTTCTCTCGTCTCTCTCTCTCTGTTGTCTGTTTTTCTGTCTCTCTCTCTGTCGTCTCTTTCTCTCGTCTCTCTCTCTCTGTTGTCTGTTTTTCTGTCTCTCTGTCTCTCTCTCTGTCGTCTCTTTCTCTCGTCTATCTCTCTCTGTTGTCTGTTTTTCTGTCTCTCTCTCTGTCGTCTCTTTCTCTCGTCTCTCTCTCTCTGTTGTCTGTTTTTCTGTCTCTTTCTCTCTGTCGTCTCTTTCTCTCGTCTCTTTCTCTCTGTTGTCTCTTTCTGTCGTCTCTCTCTCTCTGTCGTCTGTTTTTCTGTCTCTCTCTCTGTCGTCTCTTTCTTCGTCTCTCTCTCTCTGTTGTCTGTTTTTCTGTCTCTCTCTCTGTCGTCTCTTTCTCTCTCTCTGTTGTCTGTTTTTCTGTCTCTCTCTCTGTCGTCTCTCTCTCTCTGTTGTCTGTTTTTCTGTCTCTTTCTCTCTGTCGTCTCTTTCTCTCGTCTCTTTCTCTCTGTTGTCTCTTTCTGTCGTCTCTCTCTCTCTGTCGTCTGTTTTTCTGTCTCTCTGTCGTCTCTCTCTCTCTGTCGTCTGTTTTTCTGTCTCTTTCTCTGTTGTCTCTTTCTCTCGTCTCTCTCTCTCTGTCGTCTGTTTTTCTGTCTCTTTCTCTCTGTCGTCTCTTTCTCTCGTCTCTCTCTCTCTGTCGTCTGTTTTTCTGTCTCTTTCTCTCTGTCGTCTCTTTCTCTCGTCTCTCTCTCTCTGTTGTCTGTTTTTCTGTCTCTTTCTCTCTGTCGTCTCTTTCTCACCAAATGCAAAGACAATCACTGCAAGATCCCTACCGTGCGTTTGTTTATTTTTAGAGCTTATGTCAGTGATTTTATTTCCCGTTAAAGCAACGCATGCACACCCGAAAAAATAGTTGCCTCCCTCTTGTCGTTTGAGGTGCAACAGACATCCAAAAAAGTCAACAAATACTTGGCGCTAGAAGAGTTAAATCATTGTGGTGCCAAGAGGCGACAGTGGCGATGAAAGGGTTAAGGTTTTTTTTTTGTTCATTCGTCAAAGGTGTTGAAGCCAGGAGGGGACTTTTCCATGCTGGACATTTTCGCGTCGAGCTACGTGGCGGAGAACGTCAAGCAGTACCCCGTGACGGCGGCTCTGTACGCGGACAGCACCTTCAACTGCATCCCAGAGAGCTACCAGCAGGAGCAGGTGGACTCCGCTGCCCTGGGCAACTGCTGGGGGGAGGAGAAGGCCAGGGAGCTGGTGGAGGGGGCGGGGATGGAGGTGCTGGGGGTGGCCAGGTTCACGCATCTGGACATTCGACCGTCCGGGATCTGTATGTGTAGGAAACCTACGCGATAAGAGCTGTGATGAAAATCCGTTTAACGTCCTCCGGTCTGAAACAGACACATATGGGACATTAGTAGATGTAAAGATGGTGGGAACTATCCTGGAGGCAATGCCCGTAGGCAGTGCAACTCCAGGAAAGTCTCGAATTTTTAACGATACAGATGTATTTAGTTAACTGATAAGAGCTGTCCCACACCCTTTCTTATATCGCTGTCATGGACTATCATATTCTTCACAGATTTCTTGGAAATTTTGCGTTGGAAATTTGAAGAGAAACCCAGTCCTGAATCCCAGCAAGATCAGCGACGTGTATGTCCGCAGGTTCTCTTTCCTTGTCTGTGTATCCATCTCTCTTAATGGGACACACTGACAGATGAGTTTTTGCAAGAAACACGCCGAGATCACCAGAAAGACAGCCTTTTCAAGCATCAGAACACTCACTTTGCTCTGGTTTCCTAGCAATCAAACCGTCAAAACGGCGATTCCTCCTTGGCGGAGATGCCGGAGAGAGAAGCCATTTTGGATGGGGTGGGTGGAGGCCACTCAGAGTGGTTGAAGCTTTTTCTTCTTTGTAGTGCAGTCAAAAAAAGTTGGAGCTATTTCCTTTGTTGTGAGTGAAACTCCTTTTGGTAAACTGTTAATAAAAAGGCTTGTATTGTGGACATTTCGGGATTTGGTGTAAGCGACTCAGGCGGCCATTAGTAAAGAGAAGTCACATGCCTTCTCTTTCACTGAAAGAATTTGACTTCCAGCACCTCTGCCAAGGAGGAATCGCCGATTTGACGGTTTGATTTCTAGGAAACCAGAGCAAAGTGAGTGTTGCGATCTTTGTAAAGGGTGTTTTCCTGGTGATCTTGACGTGTTTCTTGCAAAACCTGATCCGTCAGGGTGCCTTTAAGGGCCAGCCACACGTCAGCTAAAATCGCACGACTACGATATGATTCGATCACGTGATCTCGAAGCGCGAATCACATTTGTTCTTGGAGACCACGTGATCGAATCGTATCGTACAGTCGTATGATTTTAGTGGACGTGTGGCTGGCCCTTGAGTAAGTCTTACAACATGTGCACACACACACGCACAGAAAAATGGTGTCAAAACATTGAGCTGTTAACCCTTTCGCTGCCGATGTCACATTTTTACACCACACTGATTTTAAAACCCATGTTACTAAAAGGCGTGAAAATGGGATCTGATATCCAGTGACCTGATGTTTTTAATTTGGGGAGATAAGTAAAGGCCTTATTTGATGCATGTCTTAGGGGGGGGCATGTCTTAGGGGGGGGGGGGAGGGGGGGGGGTACAGTATTGCAGATGTCAACGTTTCTTTACCTAGGTAAGTTTGACAACTTTTGGGTTGAAAAGTGGCTGGCGGCGAAAGGGTTTAAAGTGCCTTCTTTACATGACGATAACTTGGAACTAAGTTGAAGTTTGAACAGAAATCTTGCTGATTCCGTTGTGAAAGTGGACGTTGTTATCAATGATACGCAAATCTCTACAGCCGATAAGTGGGGTAGAAATGCAAGGTGACTTCTGTTGTAATGTCCATGGGTTTGACTTGTCCACAGAAACAGTGTCGCGTTTTGTTTGTCTCTTTGAAAGGCATGTGTAATCAGATGAGATTGAAACCTACTTGTTTTGTTTTCCGTAACAATCTTTGTTTATGCGATCGCAACCAGAAGTATAAAACAATTCAAGGGACATCACTAGCTTTGATAGCTGACGACTGCCGAGTACGGTTGAAATGCGGAATGTTTTGTTGCTGACTGTAATACAGTGGAACCTCCCTTATAAGACCTTAAAAAATCATCCAAAATGAGGTCTTATAAGGGAGGCAATTTTAATACTTACAAAGGACAATGTCTCAGAGAAGTAGGTCTTATGTGGGAGGGAGTCTTATAATGGGAGGTCTTATAAGGGAGGTTCCACTGTAGCGTAATCGGAGGTCTCAATGCGTAATATTTACGGACAAATCCGTAATGAAAACAGGTGTGCATGCACGTAGCACAGACATTGATCTACACCCTCGCTCACAAACACACACACAGAGACCGTGATTGAATTAAATGTATCGTTCATATTGCATTGTTTTCATATGCAAATCTGGAGGTTTTGTTCATGCGTGATTAATACTCTTTCATTTGATTTTAAGTGTGTGCGCACGCACGCTTCCATGCATAGCCTGTACGCAGATAAGGTAACTGATGACTTCCGTAGCAAAAACATGAGAGAAAAAAAACCCACCTTGGGTGTACAACAGTATCCCCCTCCCCCCCTGTGGGGATACCGGGGGGTCTTTTGCATAATAGTTCCCCCACCATCTGGAAGTTCTGTGCATGTAACTTCCTCTAATCTGTCGCTCTCTTTGACTCTGTCTTTTCCCTTTGTTTACTGTCATCTACTATCTGCCTTACCGGTCCTGTCCATTCTCCTGCATGCCTTTTTTCACAAAACACTTTCAAAAACATTCCCCCCCCCCCATGGGGATACCGGGGAGTCTTGTATAAATAGTTCCCCCACCTTCTGTGCTTGTAACTTCCTCTAATCTGTCACTCTTTGACTCTGCCTTTTCCCTTGTCATCTTGAGTACTATATTTCTGCCTTACCAGTCCATTCTCCTGCCTTTTTTTTTTAAGAAACACTTTCCCAAAAACATTTCCTCCAGCCGAAGTCGGATTTGCTGGGCCTAACTATTTCTTAGTTAGGCGCATAACGGCAGCATGACGCATCTGCGCTCATAATTGACAGAAAACTATCTGAGTGATCGAAGAAGAAGAAGTGCAACAGTATTCAAACTATGGGCCTTAACATTGTGCAATTCCAACATTGCTTGTTTCTAATACATCAGTTTTTGCACATTCCATTAAACATTTGTCTTTGCACGGGAGCAGTCACATACTTGGTTGTATTTTTTAACAATTTTTTTTATAATGAAATGTTTTTGTTAAAATGGTTTCTTACTGTGCATATGGAGGTGCTAGGTTGTAATGCCAGGCTTAATGTAATGTAGTTTTTACCAATTTTTGTTACAATGGAATGTTTTTGTCAAAACGGTTTCTTACTGTGCATATGGAGGTGCTAGGCTGTAATCAGAATAAAGAGAAGTGGAAATAGAGTCTTGAACTTGTTATAATGGAGGTTCCACTGAATGAATTTTATCACTCAGAGCTTCAGATTGTCAGTGGGCCTGAGCCGTATTCACGTCCGACACGGTGACTAACCCCTCATTTTGCGCAGCCATGGGTCATCAGATTCGTGAAGCCTGCAATAAATTTTAACTCGTCACCCAGTACATCACTCTAACTCCCACCAAATGCAAAGACATTCACTGCCAAGTACCCTGCCCTGCGTTTGTCTATTTTTATAGAGCTTATGTCAGTGATTTTTCCATAAAACTTAAGCGATACATGCCCACTCGAAAAGAAAAAAATAGTTACTCCCGGTAACTCCCCTCTTGTCGGTTGAGCTGCAACAGACAACCAAGAACGTTGGAAAAACACACGGCGCTAGAAGAGGTAAGGACTGAATGAAGGAAGATATTGACAGATTATTGTCGCACATGATAGAGCTTGTAACACATGATTCATCACTGGTTACAATGTATAAATATTGTCATCAACTTGCTCACCAGGACACAACTCTGTGCGCATTTGTTTAAAACTTTTAATCCAGATTAACGCACAAAAGCAAACGGAACAAACGCGTGCAAAATGCAGGCCAATGCATTCAACTGAAAATATTTAACATGAGCACTAACGTTGTGCTCTTTCAATAGGTACACTCATTTTTATAGCAATTGTTTCAATAGCATTATTATCAGAAAAAGAACCGATATTTGAGCTTCATATCCAAGAGGACGTGGTCAGTTGTTAGAATTTTCAATCAGAACTTTATGTACAGTGCTTACGCCCACACGTTCGCACACACACATTCAGAGCTACACAACCAGATAATAATCTTCCATCTGTACATCTATGCCATCTGTGTTATAACTACCATGGCTTATCACAGCTTACAGGGAGGCTTCATTCCTCCCACACACAGCCACAACACGCAACTAGAGGAGTGGATTGTGAAAATGCTACATGAACCAGCGAGGGAGGCTTCATTCCTCGCACACACAGCCACATCACGCAACTAGAGGAGTGGATTGTGAAAATGCTACATGAACCAGCGAGGGAGGCTTCATTCCTCGCACACAGTCACAACACGCAACTAGAGGAGTGGATTGTGAAAATGCTACATGAACCAGCGAGGGAGGCTTCATTCCTCCCACACACAGCCACAACACGCAACTAGAGGAGTGGATTGTGAAAATGCTACATGAACCAGCGAGGGAGGCTTCATTCCTCACACACACACAGCCACAACACGCAACTAGAGGAGTGGATTGTGAAAATGCTACATGAACCAGCGAGGGAGGCTTCATTCCTCACACACACACAGCCACAACACGCAACTAGAGGAGTGGATTGTGAAAATGCTACATGAACCAGCGGGTGCAGCTGTACTTTTGAGCCTCAGTGGCCTTGACCTTTGAACAGTGACCATCTTCAAACTTGGCCTAACTATAGGTCTGTATCAGTATGCATGTAAAATTTGAGTGTCGTAGGTCCCTCCGTTCAAACGCTATCGTGGTAACACACAGGCCAGGAACAGACAGCACAGCCCTGACAACATTAACCAGCTGTTGTCACCACGCCGCTGGTTAAACATGAACACTGTCAGGCCGCTCAGTTTTCACATCATCATTAATTTATGCAGGGGAACAGACAGCACAGCCCTGACAACATTAACCAGTTGTCACCACGCCGCTGGTTAAACATGAACAGTGTCAGGCCGCTCAGTTTTCACATCATCATTAATTTATGCAGGGGAACATGTGAGCATGGGGCACAAACCTCAAACCTTTTTTTTTTACACTTTTGCAGGGGTACATGATGAAAAGTGAACAATGTCACACGTCACCTGAAAACCCATTTTTACTAAAGCAATAAAAACCTATATTTTCAATTAGAATTAGTGCTTGACTCTGTGCAGTCAAACACTAATTCTACTAAAAAATAATAATTTTACTTATAAAAATTGTGTGGGTTTTTTGCTATGGCTCCAACCCACCTGCGTGCGCATCTCGACCCTTCCAACGGAAGTGTCGCCATCTTAGTCCTTATTTGTGTGTAAACAAAGTGAAAATGTTATCTAAATGTGTAAAGAAAACATCCAGATGTTATAAATACAGTTTAGATAAGTTTCGAATTGGAACAGCCAAATACGCAGCATCGATCTAGCATTTTTGTTAAAAAGGTAAGGACTAAGATGGCGGTCTCCCATAATATGGCGCTCCTTGTGGCCGGATATGACGACACGTGGGTACCAGCCATTGCAATAAAACCGCATTTTTGCAATTACAATAAAAGGTTGAACACAGGTTCCTACCACAAAAAACCCACCTGGAAACGAATTTGTGCAATTACAATAAAGGTTGAAAACAAGTCACTACAACAAAATTATTTTAAAAAATGAAAACCCATTTGTGCAATTACAATAAAGATTGAAAAAAAGGTTACTACAGTAGAAAAAACCACAGAGTACCCGGTTTTGGAATTACAATAAAGATGTTGAAAACAGGTTTCTACAAATTGTTTACATCTTTCTGAGCAGGGTGGGACTGGGGAAGACGTTTGCTTATAAATGAGTTTGTGCCAGTGTGTGAGTAAGCTTCAGTTTGCATTTACTTCTACGTAAAAAGATTTTTCATTTTAACCCCAATCTATGCATAATAAAGACAAAACTTTTTTCTTTTTTTTTTTAAAGGTGGTGGGTGGGATCACTTGTTTTTATAAAGTGACTAGGGCTTGCAACTAACCACAACAAATGTTGCTGCAGCAGAATTTAGTCTTAACTGTAGATTATGAATAGTTCCAGTCCACATTTGGAAGAGAGGGGGGGACAGGAGGAAAACAAAGCGACATTTTTTTAACATTTTGAGAAAAAAAGGGGGGGGGGGGGGGGGGGGGGCAATAAATCGAAAAAAAAAAATTATGAGCCCGATTTCCCGCCCAAACTGAAAGTAAACCTTCACGTCTCGGCACTATGTCGTGTCATGGCAAATTCTCAACACATTGTCAAGCAACATACGTGTCGGTATGTATCCCAAATGTCAAACACATTCACAACAGAAAAAAAAAGAATATTTTAGATATCAAGCGCTACTTCTCAAATGACAGATTTCAAAATAAATAATAATAATAATGTTGATTTGTGAACAGTTGATTCTTGACAGGCATAATGAAAAGAAGGAAAAAAGAGTTAACAAACTTAGCCGAGTCTATATTTCTCAAACACACACGTTTTGTATGGTATTTAAATCCACCAAAACCTACCCCTCCAAATACTTGAAAAAAAGATTGTAAATGGCAATCCGATCTAAAGAGTTATCTGACAAAACTCTACTTGCCAACAATCTGTTCACAGAATCATGGTGAAAAACCATGATACATTATGCAGTTGTTGTGCTTTTCCTTCAACAGACTGATGTAATCATACCATACTTTTGGATATTGAAAAAAGTGACCTTTTTTAAAAATTGTTTTTTCAATAAATTATATCATTTGATTTCTTTAAAAACCTGTTCATCTTTTAAAAACCTGTTCGATAAAACAAAAACAAGTTGCAGGTTTCTAAAGTAGTGTAGTCATAAATAAAACAGCTGTTTAAAAATGTTAAATCTGTACTGTTTTGTTTGTTTTTAAAAAAAAATTACCCTTACATTTTATATTAATTATGATCTTTGTATATTCACACAAAAAGTACCAATACTTTAACAATACAAGTTATAAACTAATAAAGCTTTCATTGTGTTCCATTTTCTTTTTTAAGGCTAATAAAACAAATGTCCTGTTAAAATGTTAAGTGTAGTATATTATTATTAAACGTATTTTTAAGAATAAATCTTTAACAAGCAGTGTCTTATGTGTACATCCATAAGTAACACATCTTTAATCAGTGTCCCATTTGTCAGTGTATTTTGTATCTTCTGTTAAAAAAAAAAATTAAATAAAAACATTAGAACATAGAAGTATTTAATTTTGATCTCTCTGTGTTAGCAAATTTCATTGATCAGTCTTTTGATTTCAATGTTTTACCAAATATCTTTAACCAAACATGTTCCTTTTTTTTTCTCCCTTTGAAATAAAAATTATAAAACAGGTAAAAACTTAATTGTTTTAAAATAACTAACATTTTTTCTTTTAGCATAACAGGCTTGAAAACAGGCATCTCAAAATGTGACATAAAAACAAGTAAAACCCACCAAACTCTGACCTCTACTTCTAGGGCTTGGTAGTGTAAAAAAAAAAAATGAAGGCGTTGGGCCCTAACGAAATCAAAGATGTCAGGCTTAAGACTAGTCTCTCCAACTTTCAGTCCCAGTAGGTGGTTCCTGGACTTGAATGGATAGATCTTTAAAATGTCCATAACCATTTCACGAAGGGTATAACGCATTCCACAATAGTGAAAACTCCAGAAATATTGTTTATGAAGAGCGAGTACAGCTGGAACAATGTAGTTCCCACATGACATACTCGGTTTGTTTTTTCTCCTGATAATTCGTGGGAATCTCTAACATTCTTGGACAAGAGGAGAGCTGTTTGGTTTGGTGATGCACTTGATACAAGCGCCAGCATCTTGATGTTTAATTTTTGTTTTAAACAGGCAGTCCACAGCCACACAGTCCACAGCCACACACAACAGGCACAGTCCTCAACCACACACAACAGGCACAGTCCCAACACACCACAACAGGCACAGTCCTCAACCACACACAACAGGCACAGTCCACAACCACACACACAACAGGCACAGTCCTCAACCACACACAACAGGCACAGTCCTCAACCACACACAACAGGCACAGTCCTCAACCAACACACACAACAGGCACAGTCCTCAACCACACACAACAGGCACAGTCCTCAACCACACACACAACAGGCACAGTCCTCAAGTCCTCAACCACACACACAACAGGCACAGTCCTCAACACACACAACAGGCAGTCCTCAACACACACAACAGGCACAGTCCTCAACCACACACAACAGGCACAGTCCTCACACACAACAGGCACAGTCCTCAACCACACACAACAGGCACAGTCCTCAACCACACACAAACAACACACACAACAGGCAGTCCTCAACCACACACAACAGGCAGTCCTCAACCACACAACAGGCAGTCCTCAACCACACAACAGGCACAGTCCTCAACCACACACAACAGGCACAGTCCTCAACCACACACAACAGTCCTCAACCACACACAACAGGCACAGTCCTCCACACACAGTCCTCAACCAAACAACAGGCACAGTCCACAACCACACAGGCACAGTCCTCAACCACACACAACAGGCACAGTCCTCAACCACACACAACAGGCACAGTCCACAACACACACACAACAGGCACAGTCCTCACACACACAACAGGTCCTCAACCACACAACACAGTCCTCAACACACACAACAGGCACAGTCCTCAACCACACACAACAGGCACAGTCCACAACCACACACAACAGGCAGTCAACCACACCACACAGTCCTCAACCACACAACAGGCAGTCCTAAACACACACACAACAGGCACAGTCCTCAAGTCCTCCACACACAACAGGCACAGTCCTCAACCACACACAACAGGCACAGTCCTCAACCACACACACAACAGGCACAGTCCTCAACCACACACAACAGGCACAGTCCTCAACCACACACAACAGGCAACAGTCCTCAACCACACACAACAGGCACAGTCCACAACCACACACAACAGGCACAGTCCTCAACCACACACACACAAAAGGCACAGTCCTCAACACAACCACAACCACACAACAGGCACAGTCCTCAACCACACAACAGGCAGTCCTCAACCACACACATCAGGCACAGTCCTCAACCACACAAACAGGCACAGTCCTCAACCACACACAACAGGCAGTCACATTTAAACACACACACAACAGGCACAGTCCTCAACTCACCACACACAACAGGCACAGTC
The DNA here is from genome assembly GCA_017654935.2 of Phymorhynchus buccinoides. Taxonomy (NCBI): domain Eukaryota; kingdom Metazoa; phylum Mollusca; class Gastropoda; order Neogastropoda; family Raphitomidae; genus Phymorhynchus; species Phymorhynchus buccinoides. The sequence goes on along the minus strand of CM065704.1, from coordinate 45,381,794 downwards.
CACAACCCACACAGTCCTCAACCATGCACAAAAGGCACAGTCCTCAACACACACACACAAAAGAAACAGTCCTCAACCACACACAAAAGGCACACACACTCAACCACAGTCCTCAACCACACAACCATGCACAAAAGGCACAGTCCTCAACCACACACAGTCCTCACCATGCACAAAAGGCGCAGTCCTCAACCACACACACAAAAGTCCACAACCCACAACCACACACAGTCCTCAACACACACAAAAGGCACAGTCCACACACAGTCCTCAACCATGCACAAAAGGCACAGTCCTCAACCACACACACAAAAGGCACAGTCCACAACCACACACAGTCCTCAACCATGCACAAAAGGCGCAGTCCTCAACCACACACACAAAAGGCACAGTCCACAACACACACACACAACAGGCACAGTCCTCAACCACACACACAGGCACAGTCCACACCACACACACAACAGGCACAGTCCTCAACCACACACACACAGGCACAGTCCTCAACCACACACACAAAAGGCACAGTCCTCACCACACACACAAAAGACAGTCCACACACACACTCTTTTGTAAAAAGTGATCTGTGCATACATGTGTGAGAGGTGATGCAGGTGAACTCAATGCATTCGCAGATCTGTCCAGTTTGATTTTGTGCGTGTGATTAAACTTTTAAAGAGTCATTTGTTCATCATAATACCAACAGAAATCCATATGAGCACAAACATAATATTGAGCAATCAATGGCACAGCTTTTCTATTATTATCATACATGTAATTCATTGAATCATGTTTCTTTTCCTTTTTTTAATGGGTTTTGTGAATACACAACAGGATGAAGGCATAACAATATTCAAAGCATTGGCATTCAAAGCTCTTTGACTGAAGCAAAACTCGGGTGATAAAATGGTAGATATGATAATGGTAACATAACAGTTTCCCTTAAAAGCCCTGGCATTTCTAAAACAAAAGTTCTGTGTTTAAAAAACACTTTTCTTTTTGAGTGTTGTAGCACATTATCCAGGCGGCAATACTGATCACCATCTCCTCGCAGTTTGAAGTCAACAAATCAGCAGACGACGCTGATGAAGGGAGCGTGACGCCCCCAAAAGCTCCGAGGTGAGCCTACATTTTTGCTGAGTGAAACTGTTATAAAATTCATTTCATCAAACAAATCATTCTCAGCGTCTTGAAAAATGAATCATGTCACCACACACTTCTGTTAACTATTAAAGTATTATGCCTTGTCATGATGTTCCAAGTAAGCGATGCTTCACCACACATATCCATGACGCGGCTTGTGATCCATACAGGAATAAAACGTTCTCTTTGCGTCGGATGCCCCACTTTTCACACATATATATTTTGGCAGAAATATATAACCTTTCGCCTGACAAAGCAGAGCGGACAGGCGTCCAAAGAAGAGCATCACAAACTGCCATCCACGGCCAACGCCTGAAGCAAGGACACAAATACAAAATAAAAAAGTTGCTCAGATTTCAGGCTAACGGTTCTTAAAACTGCTCCGATGTTCAAAGACGTATTACCCTCTTCGCTGCCGACGACGTATATAAATGCTGACGTCCTCTATAACGCTTCAGTACTTGCCACCGACGTATATATACGTCCTCTATAGCGCTTCAGTACTTGCCACCGATATATATATACGTCCTCTATAGCGCTTCAGTACTTGCCACCGACGTATATATACGTCCTCTATAGCGCTTCAGTACTTGCCACCGACGTATATATTGCCGCAATCAAAATCGCGCGGCAAACCAGCGGTGCATGCGCAAGTAGTAGGCGGCAGCCAAGGGGTTCAGACACCAAACGTTGAAAGGGTAGGATATATTTTTTGGTGGAATGTCGTAAGGGCACAGGGGTGGGTGGGGTTGGGGGTAGGTAGGGGGTATGTGTTGGTAGCAGTCCCAGCGATGTACGTTCACAGCGCAGTCTCCATGCCCAAAGGCTGTGGTACGGAAGAGCTCTTCAGACATCGCTGCTCTTGTGCTCCTCGCCCGCACCACTTCTGCAACAAACACAGAACCCCCTAATGAAAACATTGTATGCATACAGTGGAGTTCACTTAACACAAAGCTGGATAACACAAAATATTGGATAACGCACAAAAATCTGTTTGAACGGATGAAACCCCTCTTTACTATTACTTGAAAAAGATTGTCTATCACACAGACTTTTTTCTCGGCACAACATGAAATATGGTTAACACACAAACAAAAATTTGGTCTGATTGTTATTTATCGTACTACAGTTCACATTGATAGCACCAAATGAAGCTGGAGTCACCCAATATTTCCTTAACAAAACTTTGCAAAAGCCATCACAAAGCTCAAATGTTCCTCTACTGTGCCATGTGCTGGTCAGGAAGTTGGAAGTTGGAAGGAAAGTATAAACTGCGCATGCGTGTTCTCGAGTCCTGCACAAAGTGTGTCGTCTGCAGCACTACTGCTCGTTCAGAAACAGAACTTCAGTTTCACTTTTTTTTTAACTGTGATTTTGTTGAATATGCTTAACACCAATAATGGTTACACACACAGACAAACCAACAATCTTTGTGCCCTGAATGTCGTGGTAAGAGCACTCCACTGTATCTATGTCATGCAGGTTTGTAAACAGTACATCATGGTTTTCACCATCCATCTTACCTCAATTTATAAAATACATTCTATACTCTTAAAAGTTCCTTACCGTATGTTTCGGACCATAAATTTTACACTAAATTCAAATTTTGTTATGCTGGTTTTTTTAACATTTTTTTTTTATTACCGGTAATCATTTCATTAAGGTGAAGGGGTGAAAAAGTATCGCCTTAAAGTAAAACAAACTATGGCATATAAAAAAACCTTACAGCTTACAGCGACGTAGAGTGACTCAAGAACTCAGTCAATTTTAAACACACACAGTACACACGCAGGCTCTCTCCTTTAAAATTAATGTTCTCACTTTTCTTCCTCCCACTCGTCTGTCCTCTTTCACCGTGTCTTAGTTTATAGTTACTGTCACACTGTTTAATCACTTTGTCCTGTCTATATCTCTTTGTCCTAGCCCCACCCACCACGCACGTTCTCATCGAAGTCTCTTTCTCTCGTCTGTCCCCTCCCCGTTCCATGTCAACCCTCTCATTCACATGCAGCTAAACGCAAGACCAACAAAGTTGGCAAGGTTGAACTAGATCAACACATTTTCACTCATTCAAGTCGTTCCGGCCATGTATGTCCGGAATTAATAGATAGCTGTCAATTTGATGCATTTGCTTCAAGGGAAGTAAATATGTGTGCACACCATACCTTGGTCACTTCTAAACTCGCTTCGCTCCCTTAGACCACAATTTTGTCTCTGACTTTTGTAGTGGTTTGTTGTAGGGAAACCCATCGGTGTAGAGAGCTTTTCTATATAAAGTCTATTATAAAAAAAGTCTGATCTACCACTTCCCTATGTCTATACCTGAAATAAAAACCTGTAATCTTCTTTCATTTCTCCTTTTGTTTATGTATGTTTTGTTTGTGTGTATGGCTGGAGTGATTTGTGAGGTTTTGTATGTTTTGTTTGTGTGTATGGCTGGAGTGATTTGTGAGTTTTTGAATAATTCAAAATCGTTGCGATGTGAACGAGTTAAAAGAAAGGCAATACGAATATAAAAGTTTTAGTCAGCACGAACAATTTAGTTAATGTGCCGCTTTGTGTTAGTGAGTGAAGCGCAGGGCAAATTTATTATTTTAAATGGGTGGTACGCCTCTGGCTGCAACGCGCTCTCCAGGTGGGAGCAACCCGAATATCAGAGATGCCTCTGTGACTAAGTATAAAGTACCAAATACCAGACGCCTTTTTCCAGTCTAGAATCAACAGACAGTTTATGCGATGGCTTCAAGAAACAGGAGGGTACCTGAGGCGACGCCTTAGCACCGGCGATGGTAGAACGTGAAGACCAGGACAGGCCTGAGGTCGGCTGCACCGGACTCAGCACTCTCCCTCCTGTTGCCACCATCTTCTCCTGACAACCGAGCGCCATAACAAAGTCCCTCTCGTTTTCCGTCTGCGGCAACGGACTAGCGACGGCGGCGACGCCCAATTTTCTCGTCTTCACATTGCCGCCAGGACTTTGGTTTGTTGTCTGGGAGAGGATGATTGGATCCGGCTCCTTGTGCGCTATTTTTGGCGGAGTGACATCATCATCGTCGTCGTTCATCGGTGGAGGATTCGTCTGCAGGATGGCTGGAGACTGGGGTGGGGGGGGCGTTTCGGCCGTTCGTTTCTTGGTGGAGGTCCGCGAAGTTGAAGATGAAGGGGTGGGGGTGGGGGGCTGGTGGTGGTACTGAAGGAGCATGGGACTGGCTGAGGAAGGAGTTCCGTCCTCAAAATCGATGTTCTGAAAACAACACAGCATAGAACAATTAGGGCCCAGTTTAACCCTTTGTGCTCTCTCCATGTTCTGAAAACAACATAGCAAAGAACAATTAGGGCCCAGTTTAACCCTTTGTGCTCTCTCCATGTTCTGAAAACAACATAGCAAAGAACAATTAGGGCCCAGTTTAACCCTTTGTGCTCTCTCCATGTTCTGAAAACAACATAGCAAAGAACAATTAGGGCCCAGTTTAACCCTTTGTGCTCTCTCCATGTTCTGAAAACAACATAGCATAGAACAATTAGGGCCCAGTTTAACCCTTTGTGCTCTCTCCATGTTCTGAAAACAATTAGGGCCCAGATTGACCCTTTGTGCTCTCTCCGTGTTCTGAAAACAACAATTAGGGCCCAGATTGACCCTTTGTGCTCTCTCCGTGTTCTGAAAACAACAATTAGGGCCCAGATTGACCCTTTGTGCTCTCTCCGTGTTCTGAAAACAACAATTAGGGCCCAGATTGACCCTTTGTGCTCTCTCCGTGTTCTGAAAACAACAATTAGGGCCCAGATTGACCCTTTGTGCTCTCTCCGTGTTCTGAAAACAACACAGCATAGAACAATTAGGGCCCAGATTGACCCTTTGTGCTCTCTCCGTGTTCTGAAAACAACAATTAGGGCCCAGATTGACCCTTTGTGCTCTCTCCGTGTTCTGAAAACAACAATTAGGGCCCAGATTGACCCTTTGTGCTCTCTCCATGTTCTGAAAACAACAATTAGGGCCCAGATTGACCCTTTGTGCTCTCTCCATGTTCTGAAAACAACAATTAGGGCCTTTGCGCACTGCCCATTTACCCTGCGAGCTGCACTCCCAGCCTGCAGGTTCTGAGATAGAGGAACTAGTTTTATTACACACAAAAAAACACTTGAAAACCGACAACGAATTGCTTGCAAATGATTTAAAATTGTGCAACAAGTCTAGCGATCATTCCGACGCAACTACCTTGAGAATAAGAGTATTTCATTGATTAATAGTTTTTACATGGATAGGTAACGCGAATGGAGGTCTCTACCTGACAATTTGTCGGGCGCAGGTGCTGGTAGTCTGCACTAGGGCACCCGAGAAATTGTCAGGCGCAGGGCGGAATGAGGTTGTTTTTTTAAAGTATGATATACAGTGGAGTACTTTAAACCCAAAATTGAAGTATTGGTTAACACACAAAAATGGGTTTGAACTGACAAAACCCCTCTTTATTATTACTTCATGCTTAACACAAAATACTGGTTAACGCACACAACAAATCTTTGTTCCCTAGATTTCATGTTAAGTGTACTCCATTGTATCTGACTTTGATGAATGACGCGATTCACTGAATAGAATTAAACCACAACTCATTGATAAATGAGATGCAGTCAATTCACTGAGTCGAAATATGACACGTGTGCTAAGAAGAATCATGATGAAAATCGCTATGAAGATTTAACATGCAATTTAGTGTGTAAAATTGTGACAAAAGGTGAATCGTAATGAAGTTAATTTCTGAATAAACTGAATTGCAATGCCACGGCCCATGTGGACACACAAAGTGCATCAGAAACCAAGTGGACTATTTTGCAATGTGTTTAACTGAACTCTAAAAACTGAGTGACCATGTTTAGCCTGGGGACCAAGCACGCTTCTGTGTTTAAAGGAGAATCCAAAATAAAAAAAAGTGTGCACAAGGATGCAGAATCGAACTGGATCATAAACTGAGTTTCTTGGAAATCACAAACATACGTAAATCTGAACATGATCAAGCCGATAGCTTACAATTTGCCCCCAAAACCTTGTCTCCATTCGCTTGTGTGTCGTCTGCTTCTATGAAGTCTCGTTTAGAGACCAAAGCGCTGTGACGTCATCATAAGACAAGTTCCTAAAGTTAAAGCCTGTCACTTTGTCTTATTTTGACGTCACAGCAGGTCCAAAGATTTTCTTATCGCACAAGCAGACCTGCCTACTTGGAATTTTCCCAATCAGTAGCCCAGCCATCAATTTTCAGTAGCATGGCAAATTTTTCCGTAGCATCCACAAACGACGGCAATCGATTTGTTCTCTTCCTGAGCCGAAACGCACTGCTTAATATGTTTCGCCGATTGAACATGTTGACGGCAATCATCTCTACCGCCATGATTCACAGAGAAGTCCGCATGGCAGAGGTTGCACTGCAGCGAGCATGGTTCGCACCGAGTCAACTTCTGACGATGCAAGGCCACTCCTCCATGTAAGCTATTTTAAAAACTTGTGCGGCAGGCCGATGTTTTTTCTTAGAACAAGATGGTGTGCCAGATGATTTTCGTTTTCTGGTTTGGGTTCGTTTTTCTTCGTTTGAAACATCTCCCGAATCGCTACTGCTGCTGGAGTCCGCCATTTTTTCCAGAGAAAATAATAAGAACGCATGCGCAGTCACTTTGATAAAAACGGAAGTGACTAGGTTATCGCGCGTGACACGGCGTCTGCTCTTAGAAACAGACAAAACCGGGAACGGCATAAGCAAAAATAAAATGCGGCGGCAATTTGTTTTTTCCGTAGCAACGTTAAGGTTGCCGTAGCTCCGTAGCAAAGCTTTATTTTTCGTAGCTGCTACGGCCAAATCGTAGCAGTAGGCAGGTCTGCACAAGTCACAAGGCTCTAGATTTATGGCAATATGAGTGGGTTGTTTTAATAAAAGAGTTGTCACTTTTATCTTGAAGAATGTGACATAAAAAGGGTAGGTTACACTTACAGCGATAGACTGCAGACTGAAAATGCAGAAAGACTGAAAATGCTTGATATACATAGGCTCATAGCGTATATTAAGAAACAATGCTGTAACATTTTCGAGAGCATTTTTAGATCCAAACTGTGCATCAATTTCTCCTTTAAATCATTCACATCACCAGCATGTCCAACAACCTGTAGGACAAAATGCAGTGCAACGCAATGAATGTATCCACACACATCTAAACGCAGCGCAACAATATGTGACCCAGCATCACAAAAGGGACATCAAGTGTCAAACTGACAATTCTCAGATAAGCGTACAGTTGGAAACTTTAAACAATGCTCTTTTTAATTAACCATTCTTGTATCTTTTTCCGTTCCAGAGTTATGAGCATTTACAGTTAGTAGGGTGAGTGTCTGCCATTTTGAGAAAAGTCTAAAGTCTAGCGTAGCTGAAGAAAATACATTGACCTACTCATTTTAAAGCACTTATTAGGGTATTTAGAGACAATAGTAAAGATGATTTATAGATATGAAAGATATAGGTGTTAGAGAAGAAGAAAACACCCATAACTCAAAATTGACCAAAATGAGATTTTTGACTTTTTAACCCTTTCAACGTTAGCCATTCCTCAGCCAAAATTTACCATTAAACTTACCTGGGTAGAGAAAAGATTTCGTCTGCAATATTGGGGATTCCTCTGTGGCGTGCATAAAATAGGGCCTATCCATACCTCCCGAAATTAAGGTCACTGGATACCAGACCCTCTATTGATGCATCTTAGTGACATGAGTGTTAAATCATTGTGGTGCCAAGAGGCCACAGTGGCAATGAAAGTGTTGTTAAGGCTGTTGTGAGAAACTAGGTGAGGGACTTCCAATTGTCCCTTTGGTGGTGCTGGGTCACAGTGGGCCAGAATGCAGCGCGTGTTACTCACCACAGCGGTCAGCGACCCCCCCAAGTCCAGAATGGAGGCCGGGTGTTTGCTCTTCCCGCGGAACATCGGCAGACGCTTCTGGTAGAACAGAAAAACAAACAAGAGTCAGTGAGTGGACAGGTCAAGCAATAGTGAAAACAGGGAATAGTGACTGTAAGTTAAAGAAAGAAAGGGGGAGGTGGGAGGAAACAAAACACACTTCAATCATTTATTTTTTCTCGTGTAAACATGAATGAATAGAATATCTTTTTTTATTTTAACTGTATTAACCAATATCATTCCAATATACACAAACTAGAATAAAACTTTTTTAAAAACACTAAAAAAAACCATGTATTTTTCAACACACAAATGAAACAAATGCAGTAAATAGCTCTGAATCCGATCCGATATTAACGGGGAAAAAAATGGTTAGCATCCATTTTTTTTAAATGCATAGCAAAATTTGTCATTGAAATACACAAAAACATCACAATGATGATGGCTTAGAACATGTTCACTGTGCTGCAATACGAAGTTTGGAAAAGAACGTAAAGCGAGAAATATGCAGTACACTTTAGCCAATCCTCTTCCCAAACCCAGAAAATAAATGAAAGGGAATGCATACTAACATGGAATGTACACATCGTCCTAACGTGGAAAATACGTTTTGTCCTAACGTGCAATGTACACTTCGTCCTAACGTGGAATGTATGTTTCGTCCTAACGTGGAATGTACAGGTGGGCCTAACGTGGGGAATCTCCCGTCCGCCCTAACGTGGAATGTACGTTTCGTCCTAACGTGGAATGTACAGTTGGGCCTAACGTGGGGAAACTCCCGTCCGCCCTAACGTGGAATGTACGCTTCGAACCAATCCCAGAAAATAAATGGCGGGCTGCACTGGCGACGTAGCTACCTTGATGGAAGAGCCCAGGCTCTTGCTGCGGGCGTGGTTGCGCGGCGTACCGCCCGAGGCGTGCCGGTACTTCAGGGGGGTGTTCTCCCCATTTGGTGTTCCCCCCCCTCCTCCTGCTGCTGCTGCTGTCAACAAAATGGATCCAAAATACATGCAATGCACAGCTTCACATTGTCAGCGGGCCCGGGTCATTGACCCATTGGTTTAAATAGCATTTTATTTCTCAGTCACAAATGAACAATGATCATCAGATAGGGCAACAAGAAAACTGACATAAAGCCCTATCTTAAAGAACAAAGTGCACAGACAATAACAGTGACGGACGGCCAAGCAGAGTAATGAAGCGCTATCTTAATTTTCAAATATGTTTTATATATTAATGTAATACATAAACAATTGAAGAAAAAACAATCAGTAAGAAGAACATAAAAAGGTAACAATATTAAATTAAAAAAATATATTAAATTATATTAATGAATGTTTAAACAAATGTGGTGAGAAATGGAGATCAGTCTCAGCTTACTAGGAAACAAACACTGATATGTACGCAGAACAATAATATGTAACATACAAAAAATGTCATTCCATGACCCACTGTGGTGATGATTTTACCCCTCATTTTGTGCAGTCAGGGGTCATCTGACCCATGAAGTCTGCAATAAGATTTAAGTTTAACACTAGTGACCCATGACTGGCCCATTATCCGAAATTGACCCAGCATTTTCTGCACAAGGGGTCATGTCATCCATGAAGTTTTAAAAACAATCAGAAGCTCCGGCAACAGAATAGCACTAAAGTCTGCTTAAAGATTTGGGTACAAGCAAAACAAAAACAAAAACCTACGTATGTTATTCAAAAAATCAAATTTTACAATTTTGTCTGCTGCATGTTAATTACGATTAACGTTGGTTTTTCCTGACAATTAGGCGCTTATTTGCATTAGGCGAATACAGCAATTTTTAAGAAGAATCTGAAAGAAAGAAAAGTCACTTCATATAAAAGGCTATACAAACTTAGTAAAGGAAAGTCAAAATTTGAGGCCTGTCAGCATTTGATGCATGCTTGCCGAGCGCCATTAATGCGGTTATAAACGATAGTGAGTTCCATTTATGCGACTGTTAGTTTGTTTGGGCTCTTACTTCAAGAAAACTGGTAGAGGACCCAAAACGAAAAAGCATACTCAATGGTATTATATTGTCAAATTATAATACTTTGCCTATAACAAGTATATTTTTACAGATTGCCAATGCCAATCTTAGTATTCTTACTGTTCGATAGTTTCTGGAAGAAACTGGCCAAAGTGTAGCTTACAAAATTCAGCTATGGGAATGTACTAATGCAATTTTTTTCTCATTTTTACTCTGTGCACGAGAAGAAAGTGTATCAAACTCAACACTGTTTACTCTCTTTTACATCTTTGCCCAAATAGAAAAAGCGCATTTACGGGGAACAGTGTAACTCTCACATCTCTGTACTTAGTTGTCTTTCTTCTCCACACTCCCACCACCCACCTCCTTCCATCCTCCCCCTCATGACAGTGACGTCGTTCAGCTGACAACAGTGTAACTCTCACATCTCTGTACTTAGTTGTCTTTCTTCTCCACACTCCCACCACCCACCTCCTTCCATCCTCCCCCTCATGACAGTGACGTCGTTCAGCTGACAACAGTGTAACTCTCACATCTCTGTACTTAGTTGTCTTTCTTCTCCACACTCCCACCTCCTTCCATCCTCCCCCTCATGACAGTGACGTCGTTCAGCTGACAACAGTGTAACTCTCACATCTCTGTACTTAGTTGTCTTTCTTCTCCACACTCCCACCTCCTTCCATCCTCCCCCTCATGACAGTGACGTCGTTCAGCTGACAACAGTGTAACTCTCACATCTCTGTACTTAGTTGTCTTTCTTCTCCACACTCCCACCTCCTTCCATCCTCCCCCTCATGACAGTGACGTCGTTCAGCTGACAACAGTGTAACTCTCACATCTCTGTACTTAGTTGTCTTTCTTCTCCACACTCCCACCTCCTTCCATCCTCCCCCTCATGACAGTGACGTCGTTCAGCTGACAACAGTGTAACTCTCACATCTCTGTACTTAGTTGTCTTTCTTCTCCACACTCCCACCACCCACCTCCTTCCATCCTCCCCCTCATGACAGTGACGTCGTTCAGCTGACAACAGTGTAACTCTCACATCTCTGTACTTAGTTGTCTTTCTTCTCCACACTCCCACCACCCACCTCCTTCCATCCTCCCCCTCATGACAGTGACGTCGTTCAGCTGACAACAGTGTAACTCTCACATCTCTGTACTTAGTTCTTTCTTCTCCACACTCCCACCACCCACCTCCTTCCATCCTCCCCCTCATGACAGTCACGTCGTTCAGCAACAGTGTAACTCTCACATCTCTGTACTTAGTTGTCTTTCTTCTCCACACTCCCGCTACCAACACCCACCTGCTTCCATCCTCCCCCTCATGACAGTGACGTCGTTCAGCTGACAACAGTGTAACTCTCACATCTCTGTACTTAGTTCTTTCTTCTCCACACTCCCACCACCCACCTCCTTCCATCCTCCCCCTCATGACAGTCACGTCGTTCAGCAACAGTGTAACTCTCACATCTCTGTACTTAGTTGTCTTTCTTCTCCACACTCCCGCTACCAACACCCACCTGCTTCCATCCTCCCCCTCATGACAGTCTGAGTCATGTCATTCAGCTGACGGGGAACAGCGTAACTCTCACATCTCTGTACATGTACTTAGTTGTCTTTCTTCTCCACACTCCCGCTACCAACACCCACCTCCTTCCATCCTCCCCCTCATGACAGTCACGTCATTCAGCTGACGGGGAACAGTGTAACTCTCACATCTCTGTACTTAGTTGTCTTTCTTCTCCACACTCCCGCTACCAACACCCACCTCCTTCCATCTTCCCCCTCATGACAGTCATGTCGTTCAGCTGACGGGGAACAGTGTAACTCTCACATCTCTGTACTTAGTTGTCTTTCTTCTCGACACTCCCACTACCAACCTGCTTCCATCTTCCCCCTCATGACAGTCACGTCGTTCAGCTGACGCGACAGCTTCCGTTTCTCCGCCTCCGGCATGGAGCGGATGTGTTCCTGCAGCTTGGCCAGCTCTGCGGCCGTCGTGTCGTGACTGTCGGTGTCGTCCGACCTGGCAGAGTACGTCACTGACGGGCTGAACACCGCGGACGTCTCCCTCCTCACTGGCGTACCGGCGCCGCTGTCAGCATTTCCTCCCCCTCCGGAGAATCTGCACTCTGTGCGCAGGAAGAGGTTGACGTCCCGGCTGAACTCTACGGGGATTTGGAAAAGCTGAAACACAAAAATAATGATTGTAATACAGTGGAACCCCCCTTATAAGACCTTCAAAAATCATCCAAAATGAGGTCTTAAAAGGGAGGTAATTTTAATACTAACAAAGGGCAATGTCTCGGAGAAGTAGGTCTTATGTGGGAGGGAGTCTTATAATAATGGGAGGTCTTAGAAGGGAGGTTCCCCCCGTGGGGATACCAGTTTTGTTTTGGGTATAAATAGTTCCCCCACCTTCTGGAAGTGCTGTGCTTGTACCTTCCTCTAATCTGTCCCTCTCTTTGACTCTGCCTTTCCTTTGCTTACTGTCATCTACTATCTTTCTGCCTTTCCAGTCCATTCTACTGCCTTTTTTCACGAAACACTTTCAAACAGATTTCCTCCAGCAGAAGTCGGACTTGCTGGGCCTAACTATTTCTTAGTTAGGCGCATAACGGCAGCACGACGCATCTGCGCTCATAATTGACAGGAAACTGAGCGATGGAAGAAGAAGACATAATGGAGGTTCCACTGTACTCATAGTGATATTTTTAAAATGCTCAGGTCTTTTTGGAGGGAGCTCAAAGCAGTATACAAACCATATTTGTCTGACTATAATGCGCACCTTAAGGCGCACCCCCCAAATTGAACACAAAATGCAGATTTTGTTACTCTTCTTCTTCTGCATTCCCAGGCCAAAAGGCCATAATGGGTAAGGTATGTATGTGTACGTTTTCAGTTTTCACTGGTCTCCCCGCTGCGCACAGCCGACACATTCTGATTTCGGAGGAGTGTTACTATTTTCTCACTATATCATCAGTCACATTATAAGGTGCAGGGGTCTGGCACAAATACACAGGTGTGTGACGTGTGTGTCGAGGACTATTGCGTACATGTATGTACATGCACAGATGCACACACAGAGGCATATGCCAGTGTGCTCAAGCACATATGCGCACACAAATGTGTATCTGTGCACAAAGCCACATGCATACATATGTGCATGCCTGCATGCACAGACACACAGTGACTGAGTTGATGTTGTCATACCCTGGCTTAAAGACTCCAAGGATCATCCCAACGCCGAAGCATTTGAACACTATGGGACAAATGCACCTGCTAGGGATGAGAACATTATATGTCATGATCATGTGTGAACATTTTTGATTATCCCGCCACATGGGCAGCCACACTCCGACTTCAGAGGATTTGGGAGACTGACAATGTTATGCTAGGAGCTTGTCATGGCTAAAGACAATCCCATGGGTGCAACTACACAAAATGAAAAAAACCTGAAAGGCCGGGGTCCAGGGGTAATGTCCCCCTGCAGCTGAAGCAAAAATTGATCTATGATGGTATTTTAGTTTGCCTTTTCCACAATTTATACAAATGCTTATTTTAAAGTATTTGAAAAATACAGTACACACAAAGATCTTTTTTAACAAATTAAAAAAAAGGAACTTCTGTTCTAGAAAAATTGAAAAACAGGAAATCCTTGTATAGCAGGAAAAGTTGCACCCCTGCATAACTATGCAGAGCATAACAACATCTTGATGTAGCCTTGGTGTTCTAGCCTATGTCAATTGGCTTGACACAGCCTTAATCCAAGGCGAAAAGACAGCGAGACACACAAATCCACACACGTGTGTGTGTGTGTCTATGCACATACAAGCATGCACGCAACACCCACAAAACACACACATAAAACACCCGTGACCCCCCAGGGCTCCCAGGGAAGTACTAAAATTCTAAAGGACCCTCTAAAAAATGTGTAGGGGGTCCTAGGGATGCACTAGAAAAATTATTTTTAGCATTCGCAATGCCACTGGGACCCTCTATCCCCGCCTCTAGGACCCTCAATACTGTGAGTGAAGGAGTCCATGGGACCCCTTGCTTTGCGGGACCCCCCCCCCCACGAACCTGCGTGCAGTTGTCAATCATGAACTTGACGGCGGCGGTGGCTGGGTTGAGGGCGCTGTTGAAGAGCACGGGGTCTGCCTGCAGCTGCTTGCTGCACAGCAGGTGGGGCGCGAAGAGCGTGGCCAGGCCCCCGGAGTCCATGCGGTTGGCCGCCTCGCCGGCCACGCAGCGCAGCAGGGACAGCAGGCGGCGCAGCACCAGCTGGTTGTTGGGGGGCAGGTGCAGCATCAGCAGCTGCATCACGCGCAGGCAGCGCTGCTGGGACGACTCCACGCCGTTGGACTGCAGAGCTGCAAGGGGAGGGAAAAAAACTACATGAAATTGTGTATCGAAGTATATAATTATGTTACGCTCAATCCATAAAATTGCCCATTTCATGAAATGATTTGCCCAGTTTGTGAAATAGCCAATTTATAAATTGCAATTGACAAAATATGAATGAAAAATAGTTTGTGTTCATTAGCACACATAGATCAAGAATTGGTTCAAACGAATGAGAAATATCTGTAGATGAGTTAAAATTATTTTTATTGAGACTTAATTTAATAAAATGTTTGATTCAATGCTCAGGCATGTCCCAGCTTAGCATCTGGTGGAGTTGGGGGGCAGGATGGGGGTGCAAATACAATGTAGAAAAGTGTCATACCAATGAATCAATCTTAATCAATACCTGTGTTAATGGGGATTGAAAAATGTTATCTACATTGTCTATTTCATAAATTGGGCAAAGCACACACACACTATGCGTTATCTAAAGTAAATGATCTAAACTAAGCACAAACTATATATTATCGCATGCAAATAAAAAAGTATATTTTTTAAAAATAGGTGGCGCGCCTCTGACTGCTCTCCAGGTGGGAGCACCCCGAATTCCACAGACACCTTTGTGACTATAAAGTACCATATACCAAATACAAACCGGGAACCGGGGGTCTTTTGTGCAAATAGTTCCCCACGCCTTCTGGAAGCTATGTCACATGTGCTTGTAACTTCCTCTAATATCTGCCACTCCCTTTGACTCTGCCTGTTCCCTTTTGATTTCTGTCATCTACAATATCTTTCTGATTCATTGGCCTTTTTTCTCGCCCTTTTTTTTTTTAACCCCTTCGCTGCCCACGACATATATATACGTCCTCTATAGCGCTTCAGTACTTGCCACCGACGTATATATACGTCGCCGCTAAGTATCGATATTGCCGCGTTCATGGGAGGTCTTATAACGGAGGTTCTTGCCTTGGCATGAGGATAAAGTCTTTCAAATAATTTTCTCTTTTGAGCTCATCCAAAATCGGAATGTGTCGGCTGAATTCAGTGGGAAGACCAGTGAAAACTGTAAACCGGACACATACGTACCTCACCCATTATGGCCATATAACGCAGAAGAAGAATCGACTGAAAGCCAGAAGCATTCTCGTGTGACAGCCAGACGGAATTATCAGCCATCTTGTTCAGTCACTTCGTAATCATTGCATCGAAGCACTTTCCATGAAGGTTTACACTGAAAATTATCTGCCCTGTCTGCACTCAAACGCATTGAGCTTCAAGGTAATGCGCTGTATAAGTTTACTAAATAAATAAATAAACGCATACGCCACCTACATAAGATTATCGCCCTTGCCTGTCACAAACAAACATAATATAAAACCACAGAAAATTCTCTTCCCCTGACTCATCACTAGGTGGCATGGTCAATTCAGTCACAAAATGTGTTTTTCCAAGCAGTATAAAGCCTCCTTCCCCACCCAATCCTAACACCACCCTCCACCCCATTTTCCAGCTTGCTGATATGAATCTGACGTTTTAGCACTTTAACGACAAAGAGACAAATCCCACTGCCAAATTGTATTTCATCATTTATGTCAATAGTTCAATTCACTCGAAAACTGGCTGCGTTGCGGTACTCTGCTTAGTTTTGTAAGTTGGGCTTCAAATGTAATACAGTGGAACCTCCCTTATAAGACCTTCAAAAATCATCCAGTATGATTAAATTAGATTGAGGTCTTAATAGGGAGGGGTCTTATAAGGGGAGGTAATTTTAATACTTGCAAAGAAGGGCAATGTCTCAGAGAAGTAGGTCTTATGTGGGAGGGAGTCTTATAATGGGAGGTCTTATAACGGAGGTTCCACTGTAGCTACATTTTTCTTCTTTTGTGATTCTTTAAACAAAAAAGTGTTAGAGAAAAGGTTGGATGATGACTGTACTGACCCGTGCACTGTCTGAAGGCCTCCAGGTGTCTGGCCAACAACAGGGGCTCCGGCATCTCCCCCAGGAAATGCTTGACCGCCGTGGCCCGGTCATGGGCTGTGTAGAGGGTCAAGTCTACACCCCCATCTGTAGGAAAACATATCACAATGATGATGAAATGTTTGACCGCCGTGGCCCGGTCATGGGCTGTGTAGAGGGTCAAATCTACACCTCCATCTGTAGGAAAACATATCACAATGATGATGAAATGTTTGACCGCCGTGGCCCGGTCATGGGCTGTGTAGAGGGTCAAATCTACACCTCCATCTGTAGGAAAACATATCACAATAATGATGATGATGATAGTATGATGATGATGATGATGATGATGAAATGTTTGACCGCCGTGGCCCGGTCATGGGCTGTGTACAGTGTCAAGTCTATACCCCCATCTGTAGGAAAAGATAATGATAGTATGAATGATGATGATGATTAAATGCTTGACCGCCGTGGCCCGGTCATGGGCTGTGTACAGGGTCAAGTCTACACCTCCATCTGGAGGAAAATATATGATAATGATGATGATGATGATGATGATGATGATGAAATGATTGACCGCCGTTGCCCGGTCATTGGCTGGGTAGAGGGTCAAGTCTACACTATCATCTGTAGGAAAACAGGTTCATATATCGAGGGTTGCCTGCCAGAGTAGCGTATATCGCGTTTCAGTAGTTTGGAGAAAAACGGAAATCAAAGTTTGAAGCTTAAGTACATCAATAAACGAAACCTTTGTAGCGCGGAAAGAGTTTAGGCATTTACTTTGATATCTTCGCCATTAGCAAGAGAAAGAAATGTAACACAATGTTTAGTTTTATCACAATAATTAATCAAAGTAGGTAGGGGTAGCGCTATAACAAAAAGGCTGGGGGCATTCAATCCACAAGGCGCTCTAAACACCCAGCCTATCATGAGTATAGTCATATGTCTCAGTTCAGTCTGACGCAACACGGGACAGAGACCGGCCGAGACTCATTTACATACTGGAGTACCCTCACGTGCTCTGCTCTGGCCATACCAGTGGTGGTGAACATCAATGTGACCCTTTTGTTATATGCCGACATACACTGAGTGAGCAATGCGTACAGGGTTGAAAATCACGATTTCACGTAAAGCCAGACTGTGATACGTGAGTCAGTGGGAAAACAAAAAGCGTTCAGAAGGCTACCAAAGTAGTTTTCTCTTCCTTTTTTTTTAAACAACAAACACTTTGATTTACGAGTTTGATAACAATTGAACAGGAACATTTAGATATTCAGAGTAAAAATAAAATGTTAGTTATGAAGTAAACAAACGCCTTCCACTCCTACACTACTCGGGGAAAAAATACAGTATTATGTAGGCCTAGGTTAGTTGGTGAATGGAGAGGTAGGGGCTAAAATAGAGGTGTGGAAGGTGCTGTATTGCTGAAAAGAGCTTTTGCCTCTTGTGATCTTTATGAGATAATGGTAATTTGCAGAGTGGGCAGATTTACAAAAAAAAAGGAATGACAGACAAAGAAACACGAGAAAAAATAACATACACATTTCAATATGTGTGTGTGTGTGCGTGTGTGTGTGTATGTGACTGATAGACAGACAGACAGACAGAAAGAGATAGACAGACAGAAACAGACAGACAGACAAACAGAAAGAGATGGACAAACAGACAGAAAGATTCGGACAGACAGACAGAGATTGAGAGACAGACAACATCGATAGCTTTTAGGTGACCCATCGTTTGTGCTGTAGGCATCAAACAAGTGTCAGCATTACCGCCCTTGTGATCTTTGTGCATTCTGTACTGTTTGGTCAACTACTATACCGCAGTACTGCATACCAGGCGGTAATGAAATACCAGGGGTAATTAAAATGGGGGGAAAGGGAGGGGGGTGGTAAGGATTGGAATGGAAAAGTGAACAGTATCTGCATGACATGTAATCCCACGAAAACGTACGAATGTATGAACAATATTGTTTACTCTCTAACATTAGCAATTCACTAGAATGAAAACTGTTATGCTGATTAAAGACAAACAAAACACGTTTGGAGAGAGAGAGAGAGAGAGAGAGAGAGAGAGAGAGAGAGAGAGAGACGCCACTAGCTCACGTGACTCACAAGATGTCCCATTACAGTCTGTGGTTATATGACCCTAGTCTTTCAAATCAAACACGCGCCTATGTTATATGGTCACAAGTCACTGTCTGGTCCAAGTTGGAGGCCCTTGTGACTGAATTCCTTCCGACTGATCAAAGACATTCCTCAGTTGTCATCTGATCAGCCGGTCAGTTGTAAGACGAAAGTGTCTGCTCAGCACATGCTGAACAAGTTGAAAGCGTTATATATTACTTCAGCGAGGGCGAAATTTCAAGTTTTAGATTTTTGTTGGTAAGCTGAAGGATACATTCAGATATCTCATGATCTGGGTTGCAGGGGTTTGGTCAGTTCTTGGATGGTAGCATTAATAACTCACAATTTACAAGTCATATCGCCTAAAACATCTGATAGCATGAAAATATACCCCTTTTACTGTTTTAGAGTGTTTCTATGAAAAAAAATGAAAAACTCATTTTTGTCGATATATCATGATCTGGCACAGTGGCAGGTAACCCTCGATATATCAATGTTAAATTGTAAACACTTTCTGATCTTTTAAATAATGATTTGAAGTATTACAATTACAAGTAACGAATAGACCAAAATATTAACAGCAGTTTACGATGAAAAAAAACTATACTAGAAATAATTATCATTAAGTGGTTTCCTTAAATCAACATTATGGAATAACACTACTTTTTGCATTGGTACACTATTTATTTTTCATGTAATATTTTTATTTTAATTCCATCGAATAGAAACTTCATTAATCATTTGTTGAAAATGGGATGCTCTCTGTAAAGTGAATACGTATTGTTAATGAATGTGTTCAGTGTTAGGGTGTGTCAAGGGCAGCGCACGCATGCAAGAAAAACTTGACATACATTGCAGTTTCATTTTAAAAAATATACAAACACACCAACATAACTGTAGAATGGAAGAAAAGGCGAACGAAAAAAGACAATAAAGCTGGAATTCCATACGCGCTATTTTCGCTGGCTCAAATCATCCGTGGCTTTCGACAGAGAAAAAAAGTTGCTTGCAATTCCATCTACACTAAAAATCGCTGGCGAATTTCAATGGCGCTATTTAAACATCCCGCTAAAAAACCTGATCACGCCTACGGAACTGCAAGCAACTTTTTTCCCCAGTACCACAAGTTTCTCCACACCTTTTGGAAGCCATTCTGGAAGAAATGGCCTGATGTTTTACCTCCACCCACTTTCAGACTACTTTCAACGGCGACAAAAATATTTGTTCGCTTCACCAACCGACAAAATATAATTGCGAGCGATTTTTCGACTGACTGCTTGCGATTATCGCGCCTATGGGTGCACAGAATGACTTTATTCTTTGTGGCGATAACATTTAATCACGGGCCGGGCGATTATCGCCGTCGATTTTCGCCTTTAACCCTTTCGCCGCCAGCCATTTTTCAGCCAAAAGATACCTTTACACTTAACTGGGTAGAGAACAAAAAAATGATCTGCATTATTGGGAATTCCTGTGTGATGTTTACAACATTATGCTTATCCTTACCTCCCAAAGTTAAGAAAATAGGGTCTTCGGATAACAGGCCCCGATTTGATGCCTTAGTTTTAGTGACACAGGTGTCAAAACCATTGTGGTGCATAAATGCGACATTGGCGGTGAAAGGGTTAAAACGGAATTCCGGCTTAACAACAACAACAATCCCAGTAAACTCCTCACCCTGCTCCAGCACCCTCTGTTTGAGGTCCTTGACGCGGGCGCAGTTGCCCGATTTGCGGAACAGGCCCTCCACCTGGAGCTCCGAGGCGCTGCTCAGAGACACCAGCAGTCTGGACACGGCACACACCACCCGCCCGCTCACCTCGCAGCTGGAGGGGGAGGGGGTGGTGGTTGTGGCGTTCTTCATGACCTGCAAGATGAGACGAACACACCTCCATTAACATGTGCTACAGCCTTAGGGTACGTATGCATACATGCGGAAACCCGTGCGCAATCCGTAAATAAGTAAAAGAAAGGTAGGAAAAGATTTGCGCACGTGTCCGTATTTTCCCTAATCCGTAAATTTTCACCCTTCTTTCTTTTACTTACTTATGGGTTTCCGTACGGAACTTACGCTTCTAATGTGAACCCACCATTAGGGATTACAGTACCACACAAACACATACACAAGTCAACAAGCGCAAAGTGACGTCATTTTGTTGACGAGACAAAACAGAACATGTAATATTTCAACAAAAATGTCTTCTTCAAACAACATAGAAAACACAACACATAGTGAATACTTCCCCTCTTCACAGCCAAGCAGTCTCCAAAATCATGATTGCAATTTGTTTGCAACCGAACGTTTCTTTTTTGTTTCTTCTTTCCGGATCTTTCTTTCCTGTGAAATGTCAAAGCAGTTCTCTTTGCGTCAGAAGCGGGCTCTTGGATTTGCTAAAAACCTTGAGCTAAATTAATCTTTTTTTTTACCACAATTTCAACGGCTTTAAAAAACCAGGTAATGAACTTTATTTTATTGTTTGTTGTTGAGGGGATTTCAGAAAAAAAGGTTCAAATTATGCAATTTATCAAATTGTTGTGTACCTTGTTTGTTTGTTGAATGCAAGTTATACTTATAGAATTGTACATAAACCCTGACCTGGAAAGGGGAGGCGATCCTCCTGAGCGACGCCTTGATGGAGGAGGAAGAGTTCTTGGCCTTGGTGACGCCGTTCATCAGCTCGTCCAGCTTCCCGTCGTTGAGCTCCAACCGTCGGCAGATGTGGGAGATGAGAAGCTCCTCAAACTGCGTCGGAGCCAGCGTCATCATCAGCTGGGAGCGACGCTGGCTGGAGTGCTCTCGCAGAGGGGTGGCGCTAGTGCTGTTGGTGGAGGGGTTCATGGTTTGGGGTGGGTGGGTGGTTCAATTCTGTTTTGGTTTGGGGTTTTTTTCTGTTTCTTTAGTTTACTGCATACCTGTAGACAGAGTCAGAGACACAACCGTAAAATGTCAGTGATTTGTTTTCTAATTTTTTCTCTGTCCTATCTTCTGGGTTCAGGTACAGTATGTGGCATTGCTCTCACGCCGCTCATTCCCAGCCCAAACTCGCAGCCACAACCCAGCTTGTTCAAGTCGCAGAATCCGAAACCAGCAGTCCAGGGGGAGTGAATCTATGCTAGGCCATCAGGAGGCAACCAGCCAAGAAGTCACTGCACTGCTGCTGAGTCACTTCGGTGGAGTTCAGTCGATCCTGTATGCAGGACACCACCTACTAAGCCCCCTACTGACGACACTAAAGTAATGTCTTAATCGCGGAGCCAGTGTGAGTGAGGTCCTACTCCGAGGACGCCATTTGTTCTCATCCCTAGCTGATTCATTTGTACCATACTGTTCAAGTGCCTTGGCTGTTGGGATGATCCCTGGAGTCTTTTAGCCAGGGTACATCAACAACACCAGTATTCAAACATTGACAATGTCTTCTAAACCATTACTGTTTAAATTTTAATACTGATGTTACGGCTACATACAAAGACAGTAAATGAGTAATTATTTATGAAGATAAAATCCACAACATTTGACACTGTCACAAGACCTCTTGACTTGACAAACGCAAATCTGTTAGTTTGTGAATACAAATCAAGCAAGGTTTGTTCCTGCTCCTTTGTTTCCATCATATCAGTTTGTCCCTTCAGTCTCTTTTTCCAACCTTTTTGCTTATAAGGAAGTCTTCAACCACACACAGAAAAAGTCCCTAACCACACACAGGAAGCCCAGACTGACCCAAAGAAAGATGCTTTAATTTCCAGTGGTGGGGAAACAGAACAGACACCAAACAGAAGGCTGTCTCAACCAGTAGTCCATGCAGTCACACTTCCTCCCTTTGACTTTGACAGTCTCTAAGTGTCCCAATCAGAGGGGCCAAATTGCCCCAATTGTCCCTACTCTCCAGGTCTCCACTGAGCTCATAATTGCCTAGGGAGGGGAGGCAAGCAGGGGGGTACCCAGTAACCCAACCTCCCTCCCTCCCACCCACTGGTTCTGCTGACTAACTAAAGCATGTGTGTGTGTGTAGGGGGGTGGGGGTGGATGTTTGAGGGGTCTATCATTGTTGAACTGGTCACCTAGGCTAGCCAGGTGTAGGGAGGTTGTGGGCTCAGAACTTAGAAGATTGCTCAACAGCTTTGAGTTGTCTAGACCACTAGTGGAGAGAGAGAGAGAGAGAGAGAGAGAGAGAGAGAGAGAGAGAGAGAGAGAGAGAGAGAGAGAGAGAGAGAGAGAGAGAGAGAGAGGGAGGGGACCTAACAAACAAGACTCACATCTGCTACCATCACTGTAAAGAGGAGGAAAAGGTGAGGGGAAATGGGGGCAAATGCGACACCTGTGGCACTTCACTAAACTGTCTGTGTCTGCTCCGGAAATTGGGTTTGTCTTGGCCCCAGTCACTCTAAACGTTTCAACTTTGGGTTTAGGCTACTCCCCTTCTTCTAGACGGATTATTAATATATTAGGGACCTTCTAAACAGTTCGAATATTTTGACATTTTGTTTGGAGGCTGTTTTGCAATGACTTCTGCTTGTTAATTTGCTGATTTCACATCAGGGTTTTAACATTAAAAACGACTTTTTTTAAATGCTGTTTTGGACAGTTTAGGAATCTAGGGAAGTTCTGGTATGTTGGCCGGTCATTGACTGGCTCTGGTGCTGCAGCCAAAGGGATGAGCTAGCCTTTGGGGACTTTCCCCAACACCAGCTGTCCTCAAAGAGAGAGTGGGGATATATACCAAGTCCCTGGGCAAGGCATCTCCACTAGCACAATAAACATTCTAGCCTAGTCCACCAGAATATAGCTTATGCCCCCTCTGCTATCTGGCAGCCATGGTCGGAAACGACAAACTGGGCATACATACACACAAATGGAAACTGGCTTTAGTCCATAACGACTTGTAGTCGGTAATTCAACTGTCCAGTCATTGGGCGTCTTAGATTTAAAAATGACCAAAGAGCCCATTCAACCCTCCACACAACGTAATAACCATCCCATCCCGCTCTGCTAATGCTATCAATGTTGAAAGTGAAGCAAAGATCTGAATTGCTAGTCTTTCTTTTTCTTCAATGGCTCAGACAGTTTCCTGTCAATTATGAGCGCAGATGCATCATGCTGCCGTTATGCGCCTAACTAAGAAATAGTTATGCCCAGCAAGTCCGACTTCGGCTGGAGGAAATCTTTTTGAAAGTGCTTCTTGAAAAAAAAAAGGGTAGGGGACCGGTAAGGCAGAAAGATAGTAGGCTAGATGACAGTAAGCAGAGGGAAAAGGCACAGTCAAAGAGAGTGACAGATTAGAGGAAGTTACGGCACCGAAGTTACAAGCACAGAACTTCCAGAAGGTGGGGGAACTATTTACATGATAAAAGACATCCCCTCTTGCTAGGAATTGCTAGTCCAAATGTGTAGAGAGAGTTCTGTTGATGTAAAATCACGAACTACCCATCCATCCTTTTCCCCCCCCCCCCCCCCCCCACCCCCCCATCCCCCAACAACACACACACACCCTTTCTCATCTTTGTTTAGATCACTGATCCAAGTTCCCCTTTCAACTTTCCAGTCATTATCTCTCTCTGTCTCTCTCTCTCACTGAGTCTCTCTCTTCTTTTTCTTTCTTTCTTTATCTTTCCGCCTCATCCCAGGCCCCTTCCTATCTTGTCTTTATTTATTTTATTAAGACAACTTTTATAGCGCCTAATCTTTAAGCTCTATACTATTTAAAGGGTGGTTCCGATCCCCACAAATCTCTCTCTTTCTCTTTATACCTCAAGCACACAGAGACAGAATGTTCAAAAAATAATAATTATGGTATTATACTATAGCGCACCTGTTCCTCTCTAATGTGCAAAGAGATAGGTGGAGGAGAGAGAGAGAGATAGAGAGAGAGAGAGAGAGAGAGAGAGAGAGAGAGAGAGAGAGAGAGAGAGAGAGAGAGAGAGAGAGAGTATGGTTTTATATCGCACCTGTTCTCCACAAATTCTCTCTTGCATTATTTTCTTCCATTCTTCAAAAGATCAAACAGATGATAGTGCTA
The DNA here is from genome assembly GCA_017654935.2 of Phymorhynchus buccinoides. Lineage (NCBI taxonomy): Eukaryota > Metazoa > Mollusca > Gastropoda > Neogastropoda > Raphitomidae > Phymorhynchus > Phymorhynchus buccinoides. The sequence continues at coordinate 45,357,266 of CM065704.1, read as the reverse complement.
CTGATTAAAAATGGCCCCTCTCAAAATAATCATAATATGACTAAAGCACGTGATATTTCATTTTAGTAGTTAAATTATCTATCCCATGTTTTATAAATATAAATCACAAATAACCTGAATCTATAGCTATCAATATTGTAGCTTAACAACGATGTGTGTGTGTGTGTGTGTGTGTGTGTGTGTGTGTGAGAGAGAGAGAGAGAGAGAGAGAGAGAGAGAGAGAGAAGAGAGAGAGAGAGAGAGAGAGAGAGAGAGAGAGAGAGAGAGAGAGACAGGCAGGCAGACAGATGGGGTGATTACGACCACACCAATTCAAATAAAATTAACTTAGTTTTCACCAAATCCACTTCGAATCCCTTGAATCACACAAGTACAGAAACTCAGTCCAGAGACACTGCTAAAACAGATTTCAATCCCTAGTCTAAAAGGAAGTAAAGACGTTTCTTTGACAAGCATTGAGACTCCAAAAATCCACGAGAAAACGAACCACAGACATAGGCCTACACACAAACCACCCTGCAAACTGGAATGTAACGTACTTGAAACTCGACCCACTGATGTCCACAGATGAAACGGTCACTGTTCAAACAGATTCAATTCCTATCTAAAATCCAGCGAAAATAGACGCGCTTCTTTTGTAAGCATTTGAAAACCCCACGACGAAGCGAATCACAGACATTATGGGCTCTAATAGTAATACGCTGAAACTAAATCCGAAGATATCCAAAGATGTACTGCTAAAAAGAGATTGAATCCGTTTCTTAAAAAATACAGTGGAAATCGAGATGCTACGTATTAACTTACAAAGAATCCATCAAGAAGCAAGTCACAGATAAAACATGTTATATGCAGTACTAGGCCTAGTAGTCCTACACACACGCAGTTTCACGTTGACTGTCCCAAGCTCTGAAGGCAACTAAACTGGGGTTTCGGAAAAGAAAGCAGGCTCACACAAACTGTCCCGAACCCCTGGGGTGCAAAGACCACCCCCTTGCTCTCTCCCTCTCTCTCAGCTACACACACACACACACACACACACACACACACACTCTCTCTCTCTCTCTTATCAACCCACCCACCAACCTACGCACGCACGCATCCCCTCCACACACACACACACACACACACACACACAGGTAGCCAGTGTTGTACCATGACAGTGCGGTCATTGCCCCCATGCCCCCTGGTAAGGCTTCAATAGGATGATGGAGAGAGATAGGGGGGAGGGGGAGAGGGGAAAGGGTTCGTTGTAAAAACCGTGACGAAGGGAAGACACACACCCCACCTGGGACGCACGATAACAATACCCAGCTAATGGGTTTGGCAGGGGTGTGTTATTGGAGAGAGAGAGAGAGAGAGGGAGAGAGAGAGAGAGAGAGAGAGAGAGAGAGAGAGAGAGAGAAAGAGAGAGAGAGAGAGAGAGAGAGAGAGAGAGAGAGGGGGCGAGAGGGCGAGAGAGAGAGAGAGAACGAGAGAGAGAGGGAGAGAGAGGGAGAGAGAGAGAGAGAGAGAGAGAGAGAGAGAGAGAGAGAGAGGGGAGAGAGAGATAGCGAGAGAGAGGGGTGGAGAGAGAGAGAGAGAGCTAGAGAGAAAGAGAGAGAGAGAGAGAGAGAGAGAGAGGGAGAGAGAGAGAGAGAGAGAGAGAGAGAGAGAGAGAGAGAGAGAGAGAGAGAGAGAGAGAGAGAGAGAGAGAGAGAGAGAGAGAGAGAGAGAGAGAGAGAGAGAGAGAGAGAGAGAGAGAAAGAGAGCGCGAGAAATAGAGAGAGAGAGAGGGAGAGAGGGAGAGAGCGAGAGCGAGAGAGAGAGCGAGAGCGAGTTTTGAAAACATACATGTGCGCGTGCACTCGCATGAATATATGCACTCAAATACTTGTATGCATGCAAATGTCTTTCCTTGCTTGTATTGTGATTGTACGAGACCACACTGTACTAATTTCACCTAACATGATAATAAAGTATTTTTGACTTTTGACTCATAAATGGATTTTCTCAAGAGTAATGAAAACATACAGTGTCCAATGTCTTTATTTGTGAACCTCAGAAACAAAACCAGTTAACGTTAACTTTGAGTAATGTTCTGTGTTCAAAAAAAAAAAAAAAAAAAAAAAAAAAAAAAAAAAAAAAATTGTGCTGATTTACTTTTTCTCCCAATGGGGGAGGGACAGTGCCTTATGCAAAGACAGCTGTTTCAACCTAAGAGAAGGTCTCATCAGTTTGCATGATCGGAGCTGGCTATTCACTGAGATTTTTCTTTCATACTATATATATATATATATAAACGTACAAGAATTGAAGCAGAAAAAACAACCACACCATTAAACTTTCCTCTTATATATATAGTTTGCTTTAATAAAACTTTGTTTGTGTCCAATGTATAAGTTTGTGAACCTAAGAAAGAAAATGAATAACTTTAATTTTAACTTTACGATTTGTTCTGTGTTCTGAAAAGAATAAAAGAAAATAATGTGCTGATTTACTTTTTCTCCCAATGGGGGAGATAGACAATGCCTATGCAAAGACAGCTGTTTCGTCTTTGAGAAAGACTCTTATATATGACAACATTGAACAACAACAAATCAACAACGCAATAGAACAAAACTTCTGGGAAGAGTTGCTGGTTATGTGTCATTCTTAAACACTATTTTTTGTTGTCTACTTGTTGACCAATATTTGATTGTAAGGCCGTGCACACACAGAAGCGGATATTCCATGCGGAAACCCGTGCGCAATACAAGTGAAACAAAGAAGGGAAAAGATTTGCGCACGGGTCCGAATTTCCCCTATATGCGTAAACTTTTATCCTTCTTTCTTCCACTTATTTAGGGTTTTCCGTACAGAACTTACGCGTCTAATGTGAACCCGGCTTTGGGCTCAATTGATGAAAATCGCTATATAAATGTACTATTATTATTATTATTATTATTATTATTATTATAAGAGGGGAAACTGAAAATGCTATTAAAAAAATGTATAACATAACATTTGGCGAGATTTCTGACATTATTTTCTACAGCCAGCTTACTACACAACGTGGAGCAGAAGTTAAATTAAACACGATAGCTTCTACGTTTAGCATTGACCACTGTCTGAGACCACACGTTGATTGCACTGCTTGAACCAGGGACACGACTTGGTTCAAGATGGACCCCCAAGTCCAAGTCAAGTCAAGTCATTTCTCTCCTTCCGTCACCGGTGATTAAACCGCAATTAATAACCGACGAGTGACACGTGACTCGTGACGTCATTAGCTCCAGTTGGCGCCCAGTTAATCTACAATCTGGTATCATGTGCATGCTATGCTGGTCTGAGATCTAATGGTTTGGCCATTCTGCCCGACTGTGAGGCAGCTTGATGACACAAGCTGCGGAAACAATATTAAGATAGGAAAGGGTGTGTATCTACGTCTCTCTGTTGTGGGGCAGGGGGGGGGGGGGAGCAGGCAGACAGACATAGTGACATTCGATTATTCCCAAATTGATCTTAGAAACAGAACCTTATAATGAGATAAGTTGAAGATAATGAATAACACTGGACTTTCTGGCCAGAATTTTGACTGAAAGATGGGCATAGGTGTGACAGTAAAGGGAGTAGTTCAGAAGAAGAGACAAACAGACAGACCGTCAGACAGACAGGCACCTGACAGGCATACAGAGAAAGACAGACAGATAGGCACCTAGCAGGCATACAGAGAAAGACAGACAGACAGACAGGCACCTGGCAGGCATACAGAGAAAGACAGACAGACAGGCACCTGGCAGGCATACAGAGAAAGACAGACAGACAAACAGGAGAGAGGTGAGAAGATCTAGGAGGATGAGATCAAGAGACATTCTCAAGTTCTGTCCAAAAGACCTGAAACAGGTCTTGCACAGAGTATCTCAATACAGTGGAACCTCCCTTATAAGACTCCCTCCCATGTAAGACCTACTTCTCTGAGACATTGCCCTTCTGTGTGACTGTAAGTCTTAAAATTACCTCCCGTATAAGACCCCTCCCTTATATTAGACCTCATTTTGGATGATTGTTTAAGGTCGGTAAAGGGCAAGACGTTGCACAACTGTTACAAATCGCGGTGTACTGCAGTACAGAGTGGGGGGTAGGGTTAGCTTTAGGGCTAGGGTTAGCATAGGGATAGGGATAGTATTCCAAAAAGGTTATTAGCTAAAAAAAATCATAAAATACAGCTTTATGTATGGTAAGAAAGGCAAAAACGGAAAAACACAATTAACCGATAAATGCAGGGGGGGGTGGCACATCTTTACTTTTTTCAACAGATCTTTCAGACTTTCAAATGAGAGAAGAGTAGAGGGGGGAGGGGGGGGAGGGGGGAGAGAAGGGGGGAGGGGAAGAGAGAGAGGGAGGGAGTGAGGGGGTCAAGACAGAGACAAAGAAAGAGAAAGGGAATGTGCGGGTAAGCCGAAAATGAGGTGAAGACTGTCAACACCCGAAGTAAGAAGATGGGAACAATGGAGTTTTAAGAAAAGAATTCAGAAGACGAGAGAGAGAGAGTGAGAGTGAGAGAGAGAGAGAGAGAGAGAGAGAGAGAGAGAGAGAGAGAGAGAGAGAGAGAGAGAGAGAGAGAGAGAGAGAGAGCAATTTGCTCATGGTGAACTAAAAGATAGCTAAGGCGAGGTGAGAATGAGACTGATAGACTTACGACTATCTGATCAAGACAGAGAGAAAGAGAGAGAGAGAGAGAGAGAGAGAGAGAGAGAGAGAGAGAGAGAGAGAGAGAGAGAGAGAGAGAGAGAGAGAGAGAGAGAGAGAGAGAAGGAGAGAGAGAGAGAGAGAGAGAGAGAGAGAGAGAGAGAGAGAGAGAGAGAGAGAGAGAGAGAGAGAGAGAGAGCAGTTTGCTCATGGTGAACTAAAAGATAGCTAAGGCGAGGTGAGAATGAGTTTGATGGACTTACGACTATCTGATCGAGAGAGAGAGAGAGAGAGAGAGAGAGAGAGAGAGAGAGAGAGAGAGAGAGAGAGAGAGAGAGAGAGAGAGAGAGAGGGAGAGAGAGAGAGAGAGAGAGAGAGAGAGAGAGGAGAGAGAGGAGAGAGAGAGAGAGAGAGAGAGAGAGAGGGAGAGAGAGAGAGAGAGAGAGAGAGAGAGAGAGAGAGAGAGAGAGAGAGAGAGAGATAACTGGAACTTGAACACTTGAAATTTATTGTCATTGCCAAATTGGCCTTATGACAAGGGGGTGGGGTAACAATAGGTAAACTGAAGTAACAATTTTTCAATATTAATGTACCAGAATAAGCAAAATAAAATAATGAATTCAAGGTAATCAAAAGTGACAGATCAACTCTTTTATGCACACACCACACACACACAGACTGACAGAGACTCTCTCTCTCTCTCTCTCTCTCTCTCTCTCTCTCTCTCTCTCTCTCTCTCTCTCACCTTCTATTACATGATCCAGCACATATGTACATAAACACACACTGCACACATTCATGAGCACATACATGATGTACTACTAT